>JABCMJ010027727.1:0-13943 GCA_014822125.1 Arbutus unedo | reverse complement strand
TTGTAACTCTAATCTTTTATCCATTTTTTTTGATTATGGGTTTGTAACAACTTATGAACTATTATTTTGATCATCCCTTTGGGGCTCGGGTGCCCATATTTTTTTTGATAGTCAAAGGGAATAGTGATGTACTTTAATTATGGAAACCTTTTCTTTTAATGTACTTAAGGTTCCGGTTCTCTTTATTTATGTTTTATGAAAATTGGGGCGTGACAATGCCGAGGCTGAGGGTGATGTGAAGTCCAAAAAAAATCCAAATAAAATTGAAGAAATCAAGAAAATAAAGAAAATCCTCGATGGCATGGTCCTGAACTGATCATCAAGTCAGGCATCCAATTAGGCCAAGCCTGATTGGTCAAATGGTGAAAAGTCAAAGTCCAAGGGTTGACCAAACCATTGGGTCGTGAAAAGGCAATCCAGTCAAGCCCATCCTGACTGGTACATCATCCAGTCATGCTCAGAAGGGAAGGAACCTAACCTGATTATTAGGTCAGACCATCAAGTTAGGCCTTGAAAAGAAAAACATAATTTTTCAGTAGCTTCAGGTGACTGGTCAAAGGTGAAGCCTGATTTTGGAAGCTCTTTTTTATTTTATTTATAAATCCTGTAATGTTAGTTTCCTTATTGTTTAGGAGAGTTATCTTATTTTTCTCCTAGGTTTTCCTTATTTAAGAATCTAGGAGGCTTAGGATTAAATATCTAGTTTGTACCTAGCATTTTAGCAATAATTTGTTCTTAGCTTTTTCATTGCAACAATTAAATTTCTAGAAATATTACCTTTTACTTCTTGGGGCTTCAACTAAGTATTCAATTAATTCAAGTTTTGTTTCAAGTCTTACTAGTAAGATTGTTGGATTTTTCATTAATCATCGAATCTAGTAAGATGTTTACAATTAATTATTCAGTTTTTGTCTGTAATATGCTAGGTTTAATTCCCTAGGTAAGATCCGAAGATGAATTTCATCCTGTGATCAAACGTCTCAACATGTTCTCATAAGTTTTCACTGCTATTCAATAATTGATTCAAGTTCTCAATTTTTGAATTAAATAAGGAATGTTAAGCTCTTGATCAGTTGTCGCCATTAATTTGATACAACCGATACTTGGTTCGATGTTCTCCTACGTTTAGCTTGTTGTTTTTGAACGAGAATCAGTTTTTAGTATGTCTTTAGAGTCAAACTATTTTTCATTGAAAAATCTTCCGATTGAGATTCTTTGACCTGAATCATTGATTGAGTTATAAAACGAGGAGATATTGTTACCTGAATCTAGGATGGAAAGATTTTAAGGATTTGGCTTACTTTCTTAATCAATCAATTTCCTATTTAGTTTAATGGCAATTTGTAGATTACATACCAAACCAAACTCAAGGTTAGTGTCCGAAATGCTAAAACTACAAGTCTTGTGAAAACCATCCTACTGTTCTTTGTATATCGATACTCTGTCTTGCCACTCTACTGGTTTTTCACACTTTTGAGGCAAGGATTAGTTTCAAATTAAATGTTAAATTGTCCGGTGCATCAGCGACACTCTTTTGCCGCTCAATCATATTTTTGGCGTTGTTGTCGAGGAACAACCAAGGCAATGTATGTAACTTGGAGTTGTCTAATTTTTCTTTTCTTCTCATATATCTTTATTCGGGAGCGATTATTTGTTTATGAGTGTTTACAATCATGATCACATGAATCTATTTATAAGAATTGAAAACCTCCCTAATAACGCGATGACTGCCAACAATGGGGACGACGATGTTCAAGCACCAGCACCATGGACTATGCGGGAGTATTTACACCCAACTCGCATTACCACACCCTCTTACTTTGATTTGCCACAAGGTCTACCAAATAACAATACTTTCCATGTGAAACCAAATATGCTACCCACATTTTATGGAATGGACTCAAAAAATCCTTATGACCATATCCGTGACTTTGAAGTGTTGGTTAGTACTTTTACTAACAACGCAACACAAGTCGAGATGGTCAAAATGAGACTTTTCTCTTTTGTATTATAAGATAAAGCCAAAAATTGGCTTCTCACTATCTAATTATGTGCCAAATTGTGTTACGATGCAAGTTGAATTCCTAAAATGATTTTGTCCAATGCATCAAACCATTGCTTTAAAGAAACAGATTCAAAACATTTTTGAAAGACCCAATGAAGCATTTTGTGAGTGTTGGGAATGAAACAAGGAATATTTGTTGGCCATTCCACATCATGGTTATGAGGATTGGTAGTTGGTTGCATTTTTCTACGAAAATATCTTTTCTCGTAATTACCAATTCATAAACATGGTGTGTAATGCAAAAATTTTATATAAGCAATCGGTAGACACATTTGAATACTTAGATGGTTTGGCAACAACAAATAAATCAGGGGATTGCACTGATCCACATGATCATACTTATAAATAGTCTTCCTCTGCCCAAATCGCTCTTGACAAGTATGTACTTAGAGAAGAAACTGACTTCAAACAAAAGCTGGACCTGCTAGCTAGGAAAATGGATAAACTACAAACAACATAGTCAACGAGGTCTCTTCTGTGTCTTGGAAAAGTGAGATGTGTGTTATCTGCAAAACAGCGGGGCATCCTATCCAAGAATGCCCCACTATACCTACTTTCAAAGAGGTACTGCAAGGTTATGATCCTATTGAAGTTAATGCCTTCAATCAAGGAAAAAAGCCGAATACCTCCCTCTCCTCCAATGCTTGTAACCCAAGGTGGAGGAATCACTCAAACTTCAGCTCGAGAAATAATGAGTCGATTGGGCTAGACTCTGGTCCACTGGGATTTCCTACTCATAGGCCACAAAATTTTCAATCTATGTTTCAGGGCCTCAATCAGAACTATTTTGCACCACAAGGATAGGGTCCACACCAATACCCGCCCAATGCTCAGTAGCCTTATGCTCATCACGGAGCTTCTGTAGGCCCCAATGCTTATCAGTTACCTCCAAAGAAGAATCTTGAGGACTTGTTGCAGAAATTTATGGAAGGCCAATCAAATATTAATGAGCAAACCTCACAAGCCATCGGGGACATCCGTTCTCGAATTGCTAAAATCACTACAACCTTGGGAGCATTACAGTAGAAAAAATGCAAGTTTCCTGCCCAACCATAGGTCAATCTTCAGGGTCAACATTTTGTGCGTAGCTTAGTTCTGCCAAACCTTGAGCAAGCCAAGTCCATCGCCACCTTGAGAAGTGGGAAGGACGTCGACAAAACTATCCTTCCTAAGGATGTTCCTTCTCCTGTCCCCCCTATTACTTCCAATTCGGGGGACCATTCCAGTGTTTATGTACCACCACCCATGAGCACTTCTATTGAAGACTCTATTGTGTTTACTTGTCCTATTCCAACACTGTTCCCTCATTGACTGTGGGCCCAGCCCAAACCTAATTATAGTGTTGAAATATACGAGTTATTTAAATAGGTCAAGGTGAACATTCCCTTACTCGATGCTATCACGTAGATACCTTCTTATGCCAAATTTCTAAAAGATTTGTGCACTTATAAGCGCAAATATAATGTACAAAAGAAGGTATTCCTCACTTAGTAGGTTAGCTCTATTATACAGAGTCCTATTCCACCTAAATACAAGAACCCTGGTTGTCCTATCATTTTGACTCAAACTGGGGGGGAAAGTTGTCAAGAAGGCCTTACTTAACTTAGGGACCAGTGTGAATCTACTTCCATACTTTGTATATGAGCAGCTTGCGTTATGGGATACGAAATTTACCCCGATGACCCTCTAATCAACTGATTGAAGTGTTCAGATCCTAAGAGGAGTGGTTGAGGATGTCTTGGTATAGGTAGACACTTTTGTTTGTCATATTGATTTTGTGGTTTTGGATACTTGCTCGATGTCAAGCTCGCAGCACAAACATTGATTATTCTTGGTAGGCCTTTCTTGGCCACTTCTGACGCCATCATTCAGTGTCGTAATGAGTTGCACAATATGACATTTAGAAATATGAAATTGGAGTTGCATATCTTTAATGTCACAAATCAGATGGGAGACAATGATGAAGTCCATGACGTGAGCCTTATTGATGCACTTGTCCAAGAACACATGGATCTTCATTACTTCTCCAATCCTCTTAAATCCATTCTTACTTAGGAAGAGGCTATCTTTCTTGACTCCCTAGAGGTGGAGTACCTTAATGCCATCCTAAATGAGGAAGAAGTCATGGCAACCGATAAGTGGGTGCCCACATTTGAAGAACTTCCGCCGATCAAAACTCGAGCTCTACCTTCTACTGTCAAACCTCCTAAGCTTGAGCTTAAAAATCTCCCTTCGGCTTTGAAGTATGCCTTCCCAGGTGAACTCGAAACTTTCCCAATTGTGATCTCTTCTAGTCTTCAAACCAACTAGCAGGACGCATTACTGAAAATTCTTAGGGCTCACAAAAAGGCATTAGGGTGGACCATTACTGACATCCATGAGATCAGCCCCTTATTGTGCACTCATCGCATATAGCTCGAGGTTGATGTCAAGTCATCTCGCCAACCTTAGTGCCATTTAAATCCAATCATGAGGGATGTGGTGCGAGACAAAGTTCTTAAGTTATTGGATGTGGGCATCATATATCCAATTGATGACAGTAAATGGATCAACCCCATCTAGGTTGTTATGAAAAAGTTTGGCGTCACTGTTGTCTCCAATGAAAGTGGGGAGTTGATCCCCAGTCGAATGGTCATCGGTTGGTGCATTTGCATTGATTATAGAAAGTTTAACGCATGTACCAGAAAAGATCACTTTCCTCTTCCTTTCATCAACCAGATGTTGGAAAGGGTAGTTGGTCATTCTTCTACTACTTCCTAGACAGATATTCCAGCTATAATCAAATTGAGGTATCTCTTAAATATCAAAAAAAAAAACAATGTTCACATGCCCGTTTCACACCTTTGCATACCGTCACATGCCCTTCGGGCTTTACAATGCTCCTAGCACCTTCTCTCAGTGCATGACGGATATCTTCAATGACATGATTGAGAAAATTGTGGAGGTGTTCATGGATAACTTTTCAGTCTTTGGGGACTCCTTTGAGTTTTGTTTGGAGCACCTAAAGAGGGTTCTTATTTCATCGAAGGGGATTGAGGTAGACAAATAAAAAATTGAACTCATCTCTAAGCTACTTGCCCCTAAGTGTGTTAAGGATATCCATTTATTTCTTGGACATGCTGGCTTCTATCGGCATTTCATTCAGCATTTTAGCGCCATATCTCGTTTGTTGTGTCATTTACTTACCAAGGACACACCTTTTAAGTGGACAAAACATTGTGAGGAGGCTTTTTCAAAGCTTAAAATTAGTCTCACTACTCCTTCGATTATGCAGTTGATTAGCACACATATTTGCATATCTTATAGCTCCGTGGATTAGTTTTAGACTTGCATACATGGCTAATTCTGAGTTTTTGGCTGATATTGCACGTAAGGTATGTTTCTCCTTGTTGTAGTAAAAATAGATTAAAAGGATATTCTAAGAAGTCTTCGAGACTCCCGGATAATTTATGAAGTTGTCTTGACGTCGGAGCTAAGTGTTGACATTATTGAGGCTTGGAAAGAAAGCAAGAAAGTATCCAAATAAGTCAAGGAGTTCTACTATCAAAGTTGATGAACTGAGCTAAAACATCTGGGTGTATCCTTTAAAACATCCAAATGATTTGCTTGATTAGGACAACCCAAGTAACCAGAGGATTGGAACATCCAGATGATTGGCACAAAACATCTAGATGTTTATGTTAAAGACAAGCCAAAGAATACAAGGAAGGAAAACATCTGGATGATTACCGTAAAACATCCGGATGTTCTATGTTGAAAAGCCAAAACTCAGAAATCCAGAATGCCAAAACATTGGGTTGAATACTTACCAAAGGTCTGGATGTTGATTAAGTGTAGCAGACCAGGTTAGAAAACCAAAGACAAGAAAGATTCGGAAGTTTCTCAAATAACATCCAGATGTTTTGATCAAAAAAAGAAAAACATCCTAAAGAAATATCTAGATATAGAAGAATCAAAGATAAGGACCATAGTAGAAATATTCGGATGATTCCTACAAACATCTGGATGTTTGGAAGGCAAATTGAAGAATGAAGAAGGTAGAGGAGGAAAACATCCGGATGTTTATCAGTTACATTGGATATTTTGTTCGTAAATCAGCCACTATTGTTAACTTTTCAAAGCTACTTTTTGGACTTTTTAGTCACTTTTCAGACCCGTTTCCAAGGGGAATATCTCCACCTTGTGAGGGCCAATCAACCAAAGTTACTTCTAACAAATTGAGAGCCAAATGATGTCATGAAGTCACGTTTTTAGCACAAACTTAGAGACTGAGCAAGAATTTGTTCAAGATATTTTGTTTCAAAGGAGGATAGCTAGCCTTACAAATAGGAACTCTTGATGTATTAGATAGATATCTAGAGAGAGAGATCTAGAGGTAGAAGTAGGAAAGATAAGCTTAGATTTAGATATGTTTTAAAAGTTGTTCTAGTTTTTTACTTTAAAGTTGAGTTCTATTTGTAGTTGTATTGCAGTCTTACTTTCTAGTAAGCAAGTAGCAAGTTGTTTTCATATTATATTTCATTATATGATGTACTTCTTTAATTCAATTTAAAGTTTCAAAGTCCAATTTTAGTTCTCAACCATGCTTCCTAAGTTTTCGCTTTTTATTTCAATGTTCATCTTAAGAATGCTAGGCTAAATTTAGGAGGTCTAATCATGGGATGACCTTCATCCCATGGCTTCAACACAAATATCTTCTCAAATGATTTCCACAGCATGTTAGAAGGTGAGTGGAGTTCCAATCTCGGAACCTAGAGTGGAGTGTTATAGCCTTGATTGGTTATGCCCGAAATCAATTCTGGTATATTTAATGCATGGTTCCATGTCCTTTATATCTACACTTATTGACTAGGGGACAAAGCCTACCTCTTTACATATCTTGGTCATAATTAGAACTCCGAATATTGATTTTCCAACCAAGGTCATAAAGGAGTGGTGTACCAAGCATTAAAACTCAGTATGAAAGCATTACCAACTCAGCAACCAATTTTCCTGTAGATCGATACCTGGACTTCACTACTGTACAATCTATAAGAAGAAGTGGAAAGTTCAGATTTTAAATTCTAACCGTGCCCAGCACCGCAATGATATACTAAGTTGGGATTGGTCAAGTTTTTGGTACTATAGCCGGGGAAGTTTTGGTAACCAACTGGTAACAAGCTTTTGTACTTGTATATATATTTCTCATTTCAGTTTGTTTTAGTTTTAAGTTTTAATGTGTTTTAGATAGTCAGTAGGATATATGATTTAAGAGCATGAGCATTTATATGAGAGTTCACACACATCGGCTTGTAAGAGTTCAACCTTACCCTACTGACACCATGGCTAAAAATGGAGGAAATGTGAAAACAATGAAGAAATATTTGAATCCTTCACACATTGTAGTTTCGTCGTGCATTGAACCTGCCGGACTAGTTCCCCAGTTGAATCAGTTTGTGATAAAACCTAATATGATGCGTTTAGTTCCTGCGTTCCATGGTTTCACGGAATGAAAAAATCCCTACTAGCATATTAGGGAATTTAAGAAAATTGTCAATACCATGTGTCCTTCCCACGATCAGCTTAAGTCTGCCAGATTAAAACTGTTTCCCTTTTCCTTGAAAGACAAAGCCAAGACTTGGTTTTTGTCACTTTGACCAAGCTCAATACCCTCTTGGATAGAAATGCAAAAGGAATTTTTTAAGAAATTTTTCCCAAAGCATAGAACAATAGCCCCTAAAAAACAAATTTAAAATTTCTTAGAACAACCAAATGAATCATTTTATAATTGTTGGGAGCAATACAAGAAGTATTTGAATGCCGTACCACACCATGGCTATGATGATTGACAAATCGTCAGATTCTTCTACTAGGGCATCTTTGCCCATAGCCGCCAGTTTATTGACATGATGTGCAATGGTACATTCATGAACAAATAGCCTTTTGAGGCTATTCAACATTTTAATGACTTGGCCGAGAATAATGATTCTTGGGATTACTTTGATCCCAAGAATCAACTTGCCAGGAACACCATGCTTAACACAAGTGGGCAAGGCAAGTATGTGTTGAGAGTTGAGACTAACTTCCATAGAAAACTGGACCAAATCACCAAAAAGTTGGAGAAGCTGGAGATAAATAAAATCCAGAGAGCATTAAGTCTTGAAGTTTATATTATTTGTGATGTCCAAGAGCATTCCACCCAGGAGTGCCCTACTATTCCAGCTTGCAAAGAAGTCTTCCATAACACTAAACCAGCTGAAGTGAATGCCTTGAACCAAAACCAAAAGTCGTATAACTTTTTATATCCCAACACCTATTACCCAGGGAGGAGGAATCACCCTAACTTCAGTTGGCAAAACCAAGAGTAAGGTGGACCATCGCAGGGTCTGCCTAGATTTTAGAATTTTAGAGGAGATGATTCGTATGTTTATGCAAGGGAAAACAACCATTAATGAACAAAAATCACAAGTTATAGGGGACCAACGTTCCCAAATAACTAAGTTAACCACTTTAATCGGGCATTACACTAAGAAAAGGGCATCCCTACCCAACCTCAGTCTAATTCCCAAGGCCAACACTTTATGAGTAGTTCTACACCTTCTAATTCACATATAAAGCAAGCCAAATCAATTATGACTTTGAGGAGTGGTAAAGAAGTTGACAAAACAACCTTACCAAAAATCACCACTGTTGAAGCTCCTACTCTTGTCCTAAGCCCTGAACCTGATCAACCAGAAATTGAACCATCTCAATGTCCTAAACCTCAAGATATTCCAGATAGAGACCAACCTATCTCTAATTGTCCTATCCCGACACCATTTCCACAAAGGTTAAGGCATGGGCCTACACCCTCACAAAATGCCGAGATCTATGAGTTATTCAAACAAGTCGAGGTCAATATTCCCTTACTGTATGCTATCAAGAAAGTCCCATCTTATGCTAAGTTTTTGAAGGATCTATGCACTATTAAGTGAAGGCATAATGTGCACAAAATGTCTTCTTAACCTAGCAAGTTAGTTATATTATTTAGACTCCTATAGCTCCAAAATACAAGGACCCATGTTGTCCTACAATTTATGTTCAAATAGGGGGAAAGAGAACCGAGAAAGCCCTGCCTGACTTGGGGCAATTGTGAACCTATTGCCTTATTCTGTGTATGAGCAACTAGGTCTAGACGAGATGAAACCAACCACGGTGACTCTACAATTGGCTGACAGAAGTATTAGAGTCCCGAGATGGTTGGTAGAGGATGTACTTGTACAAGTGGACAACTTTGTCTACCTAGTCGATTTTGTTGTGCTTGATACCTGCCCAATGTCTAAATTACAATCCCAAACTCCTAGTATTCCCAAAAGGCCTTTCTTGGCTACCTCCAACACAATGGTACATTGTAGAAACGAGTTGTTGAACATGACATTTGAAAACTTGACTCTCGAGTTAAACATTTTTAATGTGTCCAACCAGGTGGGGGATGACAATGATATCCACAATGTTAGTGTCATTGACTCACTCATTCAAGAATACGTGAATTATCATTTGTTTTCTGAACCCCTGGAAATTTTTCTTATGGTCAAAGAGTCAACCTTTTTAGAATCACTTGAAGTAGAATACCTCTATTCTCTTCTCGAGGGAGAAGAAGTGCTGGGCACAGAAAAGTGGATGCCCACTTTTGAAGAATTGCCGCCAGCCAAATATAGAACTCTTTCCTCCAGTGTTCAACCACCCTAGCTTGAGCTTAAGAAATTGCCCTCAGATCTTAAATATGCCTTTCTTGGTGATGCTAATGAATTCCTAGTAGTAATTTCTTCACTTTTGAAGAAAACTAAGAACTAGAGCTATTGACAATCTTGAGACAACACAAAAAAGTAATTGGTTGGACTATAGCAGATATTCAAGGCGTAAGCCCATCATTTTGTGCCCATCATATATACCTTGAAGATGATATTAAGCCCTCTCTCCAACCTCAACATCGATTGAGCCTTATTGTTGAAAATGTTGTGCGAGACAAGGTCTTAAAGTTATTGGATCTGGGCATCATCTATCCCATTGTTGACAGTAAATGGTTGAGCCCCATCCAAGTTGTACCTAAGAAGACCAATGTTAGTGTGATTCCAAATGACCAAGGGGATCTGATCCCAACTCATGTAATCACTAGATGGCGAGTTTGCATTGATTACAGAAAACTAAATTCTTGCATCAAGAAATATCACTTTCCTCTTCCATTCATTGACCAAATGCTGAAAAGGATCGTTGGTCACTCACTCTATTGCTTTCTAGATAGTTACTGTAGATATAACCAAATTGAGGTCTCTCTGGAAGACTAGGAGAAGACCACATTCACATGTCCATTTGGCACTTTTGCCTATCGCCATATGCCGTTTGGGCTATGTAATGCACCCGACACCTTCTCTAGGTGTATGATGGGTATCTTTAGTGATATGATTGAGAAAGTGGTAGAAGTATTCATGAAGGACTTCTCTATTTCCGGAGACTCTTTTGAATCCTACTTGGAAAACCTTGAATCGGTTTTAAAAAGATGTGAGGGGACGAATCTTATCTTCAATTGGGAGAAATTTCATTTTGTGGTAAAACAAGGTATCATTCTCAAACATATTGTATCTGCTAAAGGAATTGAGGTAGACCAATCCAAGGTCGAACTCATTTCCAAGCTACCCAATCCATAGTATGTCAAGGACATTCATTCTTTCCTTGGACATGCTAGTCTCTACAGGTGTTTCATTCAAAATTTTAGTGCCATTTTCCATCCATTGTGCAAATTGTTAGCCAAAGATATACCATTTGAATGGACGCATGAGTGTGAGGAAGCTTTCTTAAAGCTTAAAATCAGTCTTACGACCCTTCCTTTCCTGTAACCATCAAATTGGTATTCACCATTTGAGCTCATGTGTGATGCAAAGTGATTATGCCATAGGAGCTATTTTAGGCCAGAGGAATGGAAAGGCACCTCATGTGTTTCTCTATGCGAGCAAAACACTTAATGATGCTAAGTTGAACTACACCACCATTGAAAAAGCGCTATTGGCAGTAGTCTTTGTACTTGACAAGTTTCAATCCTACCTCATAGGATCACCAATTTGTGTCTATACTGACCATGCTGCTCTGAAATATCTCTTGAGCAAACAAGATGCTATAGGCGTTGCATTTGTTGGGCCCAAGTGCTTCAAGAATTTGATTTAACCATAGAAGATAAGAAAGGAGTAGAGAATGTGGTTGTGGACCATCTATTGCAACTTGAGTTTAACAACCATATCACAGACATTCGTATTCTAGACTCTTTTCCTAATGAACAACTCTTCAATGTATCAACTTGTCCCTAGTATGCTGACATTCTCAATTACCTAGCCACGGGACAAATTCCACATCATTGGACTACTTAGGACAAAATGAATTTTGTAGTAGAAGTAAGAAAATTCGCGTTTGGCAACCCTAACCTATTTAAGTTTTCCTGACCTGATTGTCTGGAGATGCGTACCTGACAATGAGTAGAAGGATGTCCTTTCTTTTTACTACAGTGAAGTGTGTGGACATCACTTTTCATCTAAAAAAAACCACCGCCAAGGTTTTACAGAGCGGATTCTATTGGCCTAATCTCCTTAAAGCTGCCTTTAAATTTTGCAAATCATGTGACTAATGTCAACAACTTGGAGCTCTTTTTTGTAGAAATATGATGCCTCTCAACCCCATCCTTATTGTAGAAACTTTTCATTGTTGATGTATTGATTTCATGGGATAATTCCCTAATTTCTTTGGACATCTATTCATTCTTCTTGTTGTCAATTATGTTTCTAAATGGGTGGAAGCCATCCCAACGTGTACGAATGATCACAAAATTGTGATCCAATTTATTAAGGAACATATTTTTTCTAGATTTGGGATGCCAAAGGCACTAATCAGTGACCAAGGGACACATATTTACAATTACCCTATGGCTGCCTTAGTGAAAAAAATATGGGGTGAATCATAAAGTTTCCACCGCCTATCATCCCCACACGAATGGGCAAGAAGAACTAGCAAATTGAGAAATTAAGCATATTCTTGAAAAAATAGTTAATCCCAACTGTAAAGCTTGGTCTCTCCGGCTGATTGATGCGTTGTGGGCCTATCGTACAACACATAAAATTATTTTGGGCATGTCACCATATCATCTAGTCTATGACAAAGCTTGCCATTTACCTATTGAATTAGAGCATAAGGCATATTGGGCAATCAAACAATTAAACTATTGCCTACCCCAACCCAGTGCCTTCATGACAAGAAAATCGTAGGCAAGACCTTTGTTCTAGGCCAAAAAGTTTTGTTGTATAATTTGAAGCTACATTTGTTTCCTCAGAAGCTTCGATCCCAATGGACTGGACCTTATATTGTTAAGACAGTGTTTCCACATGGTGCCATTGAAATTGAGAACTCTACGAATCAACATAGTTTTAAAGTAAACAGACATAGTCTTAAACCCTTTCTTGATAATTTTGCAGCAGATGAAGTTGAGGAGGAGCTCACTGCACCAGATTATTTCTGATAGTAAGCATTGAGAAGTCTAAGAGACTATAAATCTATAGAGTTTGAGATACCTCTAGTGTTCGCTGTACTCGAACGGCCCCCTTTTTGCTAGCCTAGTATAGCCACCTTGTTTAAAGCTATGTATATAGTACTTTGGAGGTTGGGAATGACAGCAGGCACATAGACAACGAGAAATCTGTCTGAACTATCAGGCTTAAATGTCAAATCTCCATGGAGATTGTTTCAAAATGGAGTGATGGGAAAGGAATTTGGTCAAAACCACAGTCTTTTTCGAGGGATAAAAGTAGTACCCGTGTCTTTCACGTGAACACGGAGGTGGATTAGTTTAGGATTTATATTTCCTTATCATTTTTTTATGTTTTATTTTTGGACTAACCCACTAATCATTTGATGTTGTCGTTGAGAGAGTCATTTTTGCTCTTAGTAGGTAGTTGGATGTTAAGTCTTTGTAGGATGAACACGCTACCACATCAGCCTTTGTAGTTTGGATCTAAACTGGTGTGAGTGAGGCATTCAGGAGTCCAAAGCCATAGGTGCAACTATGTGTTGCGGTTGTTAGTCCAGTAAAGCCTCAGTGCTGGTCCTATGTGACTAGTTATGGCTCCACAAGTTGGAGTCGAAGGAGTGAGTCTTCAAAGCACTCCCAATGATGAAAAGAGCAAGTGGCGAAAAATCCTCAAACTTGGTTAAGGTATATGGTGGTTGAGATCCCACTTCCCAAGTATGATCTTCCCATTTTTGTTATGCTTTATGCTTCATTGTCTTCTTGTATTGAGGACAATGCAAACTTTAAGTTGGGGGAGAGATTGGTGAAAGTTAGTCCCATTTTTAAAATTTCCAAAATATGGTGTGTTTTAGTATGTTTTGGTGTACTTTAGTTTAATCTCCCTTGTTATTGTTAAGTCAATTGGCATATGCGCAACTATGTTTTGAACCATGCATATTATGAGCTTCAAAGTTGCTATCTTACCTCTTGTGTACAAGCATGAATTTTGTTGAACAATGAAGAGCTAGACTGTGCATGTGGGTGAAGCTGATCTACAAAGAGTGGTGATTCATTTTTGTTACTCGTATCCCATGTAGTCCACTTGAACTCTTTGTTTTCTTTATTCCAATAAATGCTATATGCCACGATGAGATATGTAAAGACATTAAGTTGAAATTCATAACATGACACGGGAAATGATACAAGGCCATGTATTGTGATTAAAACCACATTTGAGTCTCCTAGACCTTAAATTTTGAACCATGTCAAGTACCATTTTCTTGTATAAAAACATCGGTAGCTAGTGATATAAGGTGTTAGGATTGTTTGGTATGTGTGTGGTTGTCACGCCCTACTTTTTATCAAACATAAATA
>JABCMJ010027725.1:0-11020 GCA_014822125.1 Arbutus unedo | reverse complement strand
TAAAAGAATTGCTGCATTATTTGTCACACTAATTGATAGTAACCCAAAGTCAGAGGATGCTAGAGAAGACGTGTGAAGAGGTGGTCAACTATCTCATTAACAGAGGAGCACATGGAACAGACAGTAGAATCTTACACGTCTATAATTAAAAAATATTTTAATTTTTTACTTACCAATGATCTTTTCTTATATTTTTTCTTGAATAGGAAAAATCATGGAGTGCTTTTTTAAATTAATACGTAGGTGAAATTTTGTATTTATCTCTTGTTAAAAAAATATTCATTATGTAATTTTAATTAAAATTTTGATCTTACCAAACAAAATTTCTTACTCCGCCCCTACCCTATTTTTGCAAATGTTAGTGGACCATATACTCTAAGAGCATCAAACCTCATCCAAAAGTTCAAGCTTCCCAAAGGTTTGGCTTAAGAAACAACAATGCTATTAATACATTGTGTTGTACATTAAATTATACATTATGCATATGTGACATCCACTAATTTGAACATATATTAAAATTTATGGGACCCGCTTTTATATTTTGTCTTATAATAATATGTCACGTAAGTTTGATGTACAATTTGATTGTTAGTAGACTTATTCATTGTCAAACGAGCATATGCTTAAGAGCAATACTACTAATACATTACGTTGTACATCAAGTTATACATCATGCCTATGTGGCATTTACTAATTTAAACACATATTAAAATTTATGGGACCCATTTTTACATTTTGTCTTATAATGATATAACACGTAGAAACTCAAAACTTATCACCCCTTCTTAGAGATGGATCCCCATTATTTGGCATGGTTTGGAAACCAAAAATCTTCCCCTCTTAATTTTCACCGTCATATTATTTTTCCCTTGTAATGGCTCTTTTCCTTGATAATTTTTGAGTAGCCCTTGGCCTTTCCAAAAATTATCTGGTTGTGCATGGGAGGAATTTTGTCCATTTCACCCCTTCTTATCTTTTTAAAATTCTTAATTTGCCCAATTTTAGAGGGAAAAAAAGAGTGACCAACGCTACTCATTCGAACCTCTTTCAGTCATATTTTTTGAATTTTATTCTAAAAAAATTCAAAAAAATTACGGTTTACTTAAAAAATTATTTTGGGATTAATCTTGAGCTCAGAATATTTCAATAATGGTTTGTTAAATTATGGTAAGATATTTGTTTATTTATATTTTGTTGTTATTTTTTTTTTCTTTTTGTTGATGGATAAAATAAAGTTAAAAATATATTAAATTAAAAAATGTACCGTTTACTTAAAAAATTATTTCGAAATTAACCGTGAGTTTAGAATATTTTGATAAAGGTTTGTTGAATTATGGTAAGGTATTTATTGATTTATAATTTGTTGTTATTTTTTTTTCTTTTTGTTGATTGATAAAACAAAGTTAAAAATTTCTTAAATTATTCAAAAATACAAAAATGACCATTGAATCTTTTTTGATTGTCCTTTTTGAATTTTATTCTCAAAAAAATAAAAAAAATTTATTGTTTACTTAAAAAATTATTTTGAAATTAATCGTGAACTCGAAATATATAATTAATATATTTTATTGATTATATATTATATATTTTATTCAATATATAATCAAGTTTAACATTGTACAAGAGCAAAATAGTCATTTAACAATTTTTTCTATTATTTACCCGATCTTATCTTTCCATTTCATAAAGTATTCAAACCAAATCAATATATCTCATTGTTTAATCTCTCATCTAAATTATTTATTTTTTATCTCTCTATAAATATTATTTTAATATTAATTATCCCTTTAAAAATAATATTCTTTTTATTTTATTCCCAATATAACTTATTTCTTAAAAATAATCTTTTATCCATGTTAATGTGGGTGGGCTTCTTGGGCCTCCTGTCGAACTCAACATGAAAAATTCGCCAGCACAAACGACGAGGTTTGATGTACCTCTCGCATGTTGTGGGTTTTGGGGTACAAGATTCTCATGCCCAATCGGTTGTGCACCGAAGACGATGTCTGTCAAATACCGTTTCTTTCCTCCTCCTTCCTCCTCTTCTTCTTCACTTCACTATGATTATCACCACTCTCCAAAGCTTCAAGTATTCAGAAATAAACGCCACAAATCTCCAACTCCCTTCTGTATCTACGCAACTCCACCTCTTCCTCCTCGTTATACTTCCACCTCACAGTCCCCAATTTTCCTCCCACAATCAAAACAAGACCCAGAACCAAAACGAAGCGAATTACAGCAGGATAACTCGGAAGAATCCACAATAGACCCAATTCCTAGTTTCTTCAAGTTTCGCGCGAAAGAACGGCCAAGTCCTCCTCTAATAGAACCAGTAGAAGAAACTGAATTTCATTTCGAAATTGGATCCAAAGCCGAAGAAGAGCTATTGTGTATTAAAAATGAGGGCTCCAACCCAGAAGCTGAGGGTGTTGTGAGTGAAATTCTGGAGACAGCTAGGAATGTGCCGGAGAATGTGACTTTGGGTGAGCTTTTGGGTCCTTATGAAGGAAGAATTGGGGAGAGAGAGTGCGTGGAGTTGTTGGTTTTGATGGCTCAGGAGGGTTTGATAATGAGTTGTTTGTATTTTTTCAAATGGATGGGATTGCAGGAACCCTCGCTTATTTCGCCACGGGCATGTTCGTTGTTCTTTCCGGTATTGGGGAGAGCTGGGATGGGGGATGCATTGGTGGTTTTGGTCGGGAATTTGCCCGATACCAAGCAATTTAAGGATGTTCATGTTTACAATGCTGCAATATCAGGTCTATTGTATTGTGGGAGGTATAAATTTCTACTCGTTAATGGTTGCCGCCTTTGTCTGTTGGCTTTCTTTGTGTTATTACCATTTGGAACGTATTATGCAAAATTCTGAATAGAATGACTAGATGATCCCATCCATTAAGCCAAGTATTGCTGCATTTGAGTAGATTAGCTATGGTAGACAAGGACAAAAAAAAAAAAAAGTCTTTGCATTGCTAATTGCCTAAGATTATATGTTGTTTTTCTTCCTCTAAATATCTGTCAATTTTAACCAACTTGGGCTAGCTCAGTTGGCCAGAATACGTGTTCCTCGCGTAGTGGTCAAGGGTTTGAGTCTAGACCCCCTTTTGCCAGTCTATTGCATCCAATGTACCCAAAAAAGTCATGTGTTTCCATTTTAACCAATTGTAGCTTATTTTTCAGTGATTGCGCTGTGGTGCTAGCAATGTGAATCGTTCTCCTTGTCTCTATTTGAACTTATCATTTAAGTGCTTTTATTAGGTATGATGATGCCTGGAAAATCTATGATATGATGGAATCAAATAATGTCCAACCAGATGGTGTGACATGTTCTATTATGATTACAATCATGAGGAAAAGTGCCAGAAGTGCCAAAGATGCATGGGAGTTCTTTCAGAGAATGAATAGGAAAGGTGTCGAGTGGAGTTTGGAAGCTGTGGGTGCTCTAATAAAATCATTTTGCGACGAGGGGCTTAAGAAGGAGGCACTTATTATCCAAATAGAAATGGAGAAGAAAGGGATCTCTTCAAATGATATTGTGTATAACACTTTACTGGATGCATATAGTAAATCCAACCAGGCTGAAGAGGCTGAAGGCCTCTTTGCTGAGATGAAAAGAAAGGGGATTAAACCCACATATGTTACTTATAACATCTTAATAGATGCATACAGCAGAAGAATGCAACCTGAAATCATCGAGAAACTGCTTCAAGAGATGGAAAATATTGGCTTGGAGCCAAGTGCCAAATCATATACATGTCTTATTAGTGCATACGGGAGGCAGAGAAAGATGAGTGACATGGCGGCACATGCTTTCCTGAGGATGAAGAAACTTGGTATTAAACCGACTTCGCATTCATATACAGCTCTTATCCATGCATATTCAGTCGATGGATGGCATGAGAAGGCTTTTATTGCCTTTGAAAATATGCAAATGGAAGGAGTAAAACCATCTGTAGAAACTTATACCGCCTTACTTGATGCATTTAGGCGTGCTGGTGATACCGAAATGCTGATGAAGATATGGAAATTGATGATCAGTGACAAAATCGAAGGGACGCGTGTGACTTTCAACACTCTTCTTGATGGATTTGCTAAACAAGGTCACTACATTGAAGCAAGAGATGTAGTCTGCGAATTCGGAAAGATAGGGTTGCAGCCAACAGTGATGACGTATAACATGCTTATGAATGCATATGCACGAGGAAGGCAACACTCAAAGTTGCCTCAATTGCTGAAAGAAATGTCAGCTCTCAGTCTAAGGCCCGATTCTATCACTTATTCCACTTTGATATACGCCTATGCCCGCGCTTGCGACTTTACTAGGGCATTTTTTTACCATAAGGAGATGGTGAAAAGTGGGAACGTGCCGGATCCCAGATCCTATGAGAAGCTGAGGGCGATATTGGATGTGAAAGCTGCAATGAAGAACAAGAAGGATAAAAAAGCCATACTTTGTATAGTTAATAGTAAAATGGGTATGTTGAAATCTAAGGAGAAAGTAAAGAAAGATGAGTTCTGGAAGAATAAGAAGAAGCAATCAAGAATTCATACCTCAACTGGGGATGGACGCCGATGATACTACTGCCTAATGGAAATTTGGCTTTTATTCAGACGTTTTTTCCCATATAAAGACACTACTAAGCTATGTAAGAAGGGTAGTAGTATCATTCTGAAGTTTCGGTGAAAGAAGACCTTCACAAGACATTTTCATGCGTTTTCCTGACAGTATTATTGGCAGCCTAGTTTGGACTTGTTCCCAGTGGCCATGATTTTTACAGGTAATGTCTCTAGATTCCACATTTTCATCTGTTTTGTATTTCAGCTTGAACAACATCCAGATTTAGTTTTTTATTTTAACAGGTAATGTCAATAATATGTTTTGAAGATTCACCATATTGGCTTATTTCCTTATATTGATTTGTTTCCTTTATTGGTGTATTAGCTGCCATGTTATTATCTTTCTTTATTATTGTGTCTTTCCTTATTATTGTTTTTTTATATTATTGTCTTTCTATGTTGGGAGGAGCCCAAGAGCCTTTTTTGTATTATTCAACAATATGTGCTGCTCACTGGTGAAAGAATTGCTTTGACTATGATTTTTAGTTTGAACAAGGCTAAAAGGTTCTATTTAGCAGATAAATGCATATAAGTTGTTGTTCACCTCTGTCTCTTTTTCTTTACCTTACTTTTATTTCAGTTTATTTCATTATGGTTAAGATTTTCTTCGTTCATAGTGAGCTAGGCATCCCCTGTGCATTTCGAAAAGTGGATTTGTTTTGTACTATCCCTATTAGATTTGCAACATGATTAGTCAAATTCAACATGAACTGTATCAGAAATTCTGATCTTAACTACGTGGAGTGATCTTGTTTGAAGTTTGAACCTTTCTAGTTGTTTAATATGACATATTTGGGCATCCAATGTGAAGTTTGAACCAATGTGGAGTGATCTAGTTGTTTGAACCTTTCTAGCTGCACTTTACGTGTTTTGAAAGTAACTATATCATACCAATAGTACCAGATCCTGTCGAATTCTCAACTTCAATCTTGTTTCGTCTTCTTATTCGTCTTATGTGCTGGCCTCAAAGTAGTTTCAACTCTCAGTTGACACTTTGTTATTCCAGTTGGATATGTAACTAGGTGGAGACTGACATTTCCTGCAGAGGCAGAATCTAGATTTATATATCCCTATGTGTTGAATACTCTTCCCGTATTGAATGCAGAGACCTTTTCGATCTAGGCGAATGCTGACTAGTAACCTTCTCATTTCAGAATCTCGTGAGAAATCCTCTCTCTTAAAGCCAACTTCTGTCTCAGCTTCGCGGGGTTACGAATGGGTCAATAGTCTTTGGAATTTTCCTGGAGACAAAAGAAAGCACAATAAGAACAGGGATCGAAGGTGAATTTAGGTTATTTGGGAAGGGGAGGAGGTAAGATTTGGTATAAAAGAGGTTTGAACAGCCTCAGACTCATCAGTAAGACTGCTTCAGCATTGTTTTTTTTCCCATCAGAGGGATGTGAAATCTTGGATCTGATTACAGTTTACTTCCCAACCATTTAACAGTTCTCTCTAGGCCTTTGTGTCATCTTAAAACCATTATTTTCACTCTGAAACTGTAAATTGAGGCTGTTGTATATGATATGTTGTTTCCCCTAAAAAAAACTGCATATACTGATTACTGTGTTGGATAGTAAATGATGATTCCAGTAATAGTGTAAATATGTTCATTGTTTTAGACAACCAAACAATTCCCCAATGGAAAGTCAATGGGTTTGAACCTCAATTGATGAATCATTAGTTATGTATGTGTCTCTCTCGATCTCCACTTTACTCTTGGATGTACGTGTCCATATTTTGGAGGGCGAAGCTGTAGACACTTTAGTAAGATAACAAATATTTATCAGAAATACTTTTAGCAAGGAATTGCACACCGCACACCTCACTGACTGTGACTTGACTGAAAATTACACCCGACTGTGACTATTACTGTGACTGAAAATTACACAACTCTCCCTCCCCCTTCTTTCTCTCTCTCTCTCTCTCTCTCTCAAAAGGTGAGAAATCAAACAAGAAAAATGTATTATTTTTCAAATATTATTTTCCTTTATTTATTCTTTTTTAATTTTATATTAAATACTTAAAATAATTAATTCATCTCGATGAGAGTAAAAAAAAAGTATGATCAATAGCTTAAATCATTTCTCTACAAATAAAAATAATCCAAAATGGATAAATTTTTTGAATTATTTTTGTCATTTTTAAACTTTTTAAAATTCCGTTCGTATTGTTTTATTTTTCTAATTCTTCTTGTCCCAACGAACTAACAGGCAGAACCAGAGTTCTGTCTAGACAGCCATATTCACAGCCTGAGCCATCATTTTCGGCTACCAAGTTTTCTAGCAAGGATAGAGGTATAAAATCATATTTTTATGTACGTTTGAGTTGTTAGATGTTAATGTTTTAAATAGTTTCATCTAGATTTTATTATTTGAAATCATTGTTGGACACTTAGTCTTCGAAATAGACGGAATTGATCGACTCTCGAACCATTAGAACTCATAGAAATCGTGCTACGAAAGTCGCTTGCGACCTTGAGAAAATTGTATTTTTCTAGATTTTTTGTCAACTTCGGGTCCTTGGATCTTGATGTTTGGAGAGTTAACATCCGTTTCTTAAAAGATAAAAGTTATAGAAAAATATTAACTCTTGAACTTAGACGGATAAGATCTTTCTCGAGACATAAGTAACTCATGAAAAACGACCCTCAAGTTTCTACCAAAAACTGTCCCTTTTGGGGGTTTTCTCTCTCTAAAAACTCAACTTATGTGTCCACCTAAATCGTCACATCCATTAGTCGAATCATGAAATTGACTGTACCAAAATAAAATTAGAGTTAAATCATGTACGGGCCAAGTCTCGGTCTCGAATTTTGGAGACTAGATATTATAATTACTAAAATGTCATTCTTTCTAGTTTTTTTTAGCCTACTGACACTAAAATTAGCACAAGAACGGGCCGACAATGTAATTAGACTTTAAATGTGATCAAGGACTATATATTATGTGGGTCTAGCCTCGGTCACTTTTTGGACAGCTGGGAGTGAGATTACGAAAATACCCTTTTTACCATTTAAGTAATTAGTGACCAAACCAATTGACTGTAGAACACCCGAGCCTTTGAATAAAAATGGGACTAATGATATAAGTAATAAAATTGACCTGAATCTCGAGAAAACTCTTGGGTCCATTTATTAAATTTGGGTAAAATGACCATTTTGTCCTATAAGCTGAATTAGACTTTGTACCCTTATGGATTGAAAATTCCGAATGACTATGCGACTTGAGTCACCAAGTTAGTATATATTTCTAAGAATCGTTGGTAACAAGTACTTTTTATTTATTATAATAGATCCGAAAATTGGAGATCATGAGGCCGAATTAATATAAAGGAAGTATGGGTTAACTTTCGGTGAGTCTTGCATATGCTTACGTACTTGTATTCTACGATGGAATTGAATGATTTGTTGCTTCAATGTATAATCCATACTATTAAATGAGTAAGCATTGTATTGATGATAAAATAAG
Source organism: Arbutus unedo (assembly GCA_014822125.1). Classification (NCBI taxonomy): domain Eukaryota; kingdom Viridiplantae; phylum Streptophyta; class Magnoliopsida; order Ericales; family Ericaceae; genus Arbutus; species Arbutus unedo. The sequence continues at coordinate 2,936 of JABCMJ010027725.1, read as the reverse complement.
CATGATGGATTAAGATTTTAAAGATAATTATGGTTTTATGAAAATATTATGGCATAGTTACGAGATCAATATGGCGCCCTATCCGTTAGCGGCAGATGAAGATTCTAGTGATGAGGTGAAGTAATCAGGGTAGGGATTATTAACTAGGTAATCCAATGGATAATATCACACCGACTATATATTTGGGGTCGCTCCCTAACTTACTAGTGTTGCCGTAAATTATACAATATTGTCATACATGCTTACAGCATAAGTCTAAAAGCTGGATTCACGTATCACATGATGTTATCCTTTGATTATAATTGATTTAAAAAAATACAGGTTGTGTTAATATAGAAATTAGTAAATTTGTCATATCTAAACTCACACTAACCTAGTGCTAATGTAGAAAGTACATTTTATTTTCGCACTTTGATATCAAATATATTGATAGAAAATCTATAAACTAGTCTATTTTTAGAGGTCTTAACAAGTTTCACTCGTGGCCAGTCATGTGCCTTAACCTTTATGGGATGGGTCGTGACAAGAAGGATGATAAATAAAGTTTGTTTATACTAGGATGAACAAAACTAGACTCAATTTGGCACCAATGATCAAAATAACTATATAGAATTACATCACTATATTTAAACTATTCATAAAATAAAGAACAAAAGAAAAATAGAAAAAAGTGAATCTTGAATCTTTATTATTTTTTATTTTGGTCATAAGTTTTTGTTTTGTAAATAAAAATATATGTTGGTTTTTATTTTGGTTATATTTAGTTATGACGAAAATAAAAAATGCTAACAACAAAAATATTTCGAAAGATACATATTTATTTTTGGTATTTCATTCACAAAAATTTTCTTTTTGTTAGTGTTTCGTTAAATATTTGTACTTGTTAATTCCTCGGGACAAGAGAAATCGGAAAAATAAAAAAATATGAACGAAATTTTAAAAGTTTAGAAAAGACAAAGTAATTTAAAAATTCTATCTATCTTAGATTATTTTTATTTATAGAAAATGATTTAAGCTTTTGTCACAATTATTTTTTACTCTCGTTAAGACGAATCAATTATTTTAAGTATTTGATGCAAAATTGAAAGGGATAAATAAAAATAAAAAATATTTTGAAAAAGAACACATTTTTCTTGTTGATTGGTCACCTTTTATGTGTGTGTGAGAGAGAGAAGGGGGAGTAGTGTAATTTTCAGTCACAGTAGTGGGGCGTTCAGTGTGCAATTCCTTACTAATAGCATTTGTGAATATTTATATAATAAGATAGAGAAGCATCTTTAAAGAAATATTTTTTAATGAGTCCCAATCATTTATTTTATTCATCTATCGGTCTAAAAATATTTCTCTTACAAACTAACTTTTGAATGACATTTCAATAGATACTTGACATTTACAAACTAACTTTTGAATGACATTTCAATAGATACTTGACATTTTTATTGCAAAAATCTAGATAACAAAAGATAGAAAAGGTATCTTCGAAGAATATTTTTCTTTTTATGAATCAAAACTCTTCATTTTACATATCTAACGATCCAAATATATTTCTCTCCTAAACTAACTCTTGAATGGCATTTTATAAATATTTATTTTTCTTCTTATGAATCTCAATCATTCATTTTACACAATTAATCTCAAAATATTACTTCCACATGCTAACTTTAAATGACATTTATATACATATTTGGCATTTTACATTTAAAAATAAAAAATATTTATGACCATTCAAAATATACAGACACAAATTAACTTTTTATATAGTTGATGGTTGGAATTAGATTTTATTTAGCCTCTCCAATCAATGGTCGGGGATGCCCTTGTGCACTTTGCATAACAAGGTATGTTGAACGCTAAAACGACACTATTTTAGTATGCAGTACATTTTGTTGTGCATTGTATATAATAGGGTCTTTGGTTCCCTCTAATCATTGGAAAAAATTGTCAACCCTGTTTTGACTTCATTAATAAATCCCAATCATTAGTTTTCAAAAGCGCTAGATTTATTATGTTTAACAAGCGAGTGATTACTTCGTGGTCTTTAGACACCACCACATAGTGCCCCAAACCCTCCGACATTCTTTAACATCACACAATCACATAAATATTATACATTTCGTCTTGAATCTCACATTAATATGTAGCGATACAATGAATTAGGCATCATGTAACGGTGTCCTTGGAGCACATAATAATTGTAAGAACTCGTATTTTTAATTCAAAAATAAATAAATTTTTATATTGGAAAACTAATTTTGAATATTAATTTAATTCCAAGTAATTTAATTTTAATTCGCATATTTAAATTCTACTGTACATTTACATACGACATACATTATACATACACATACATGTAAACATATATTCTTACCATGCGCCTCAACCACACCCAATCACACCCTTCATCATCGACATATCCCTTACCGTTGGATTTTCCCACGCCACCCCTACGTCCTCCTCTTGCAAACTTCACCTTTCCCATTTGCCATCACTCATCCCATCTCCCCCTCACCTATGCCATGGTGGGAGCACTGCTCTAGGCTTCACTCCCAGCCATTTATCTAATCCCCTTCCTTTTCTTATAAATAAAACAATCCATTTCCTCTTCTTTCCTACGCATTCAGAAGGATTCTCATAGCGTGAGAGAGAGAGAGAGAGAGAGTTGATTTTGTGAGAGAGAAGTGTGATTTTTAGTAAGAGTCACAGTAGTGAGAGAAACCCATGGGAGGATTCAATCCATTCGATTCAAGTTTATTCAAGCTTCAAAATCGTCTTTCAAGGCAAACACTTCCTTTCCTAAAGTCTTTAATTTACGCTTAAGATGATATCCAATTGAGAAAAATTAGACAAAATATTCGGAGACGAACACTACAACAAAAATCATATATGGCGACAAAAGTAGAAGACGAAATTTAATTTTGTCACCAAATGGGTATATA
>JABCMJ010027721.1:0-10541 GCA_014822125.1 Arbutus unedo | reverse complement strand
CTTTATCCATTCCGATAAATAACTCCTCAGCCTCATCCACCAAGGCCTCATTACAAAGTCCACAAATCATTGTAGTGTAAGTTTTGACATCACGTTTCAAACCCTTAGCTGAAATGGAACCGAAAAGTTTCCGAGCGTCTTCAATTTTCCCATCTTTGCACATGCCATTTATGAGGATAGTGTAAATCCGAATATCAGGAACTATACCTTGATCTTCCATCGAACAAAACACCTCTACTGCCTTCAAAGTTTGATGGTTCTTAAGGAAGCCATCCAACAAAACTGAGTAAGTAAGAATATTGGGATATTGACCGCTACGTATCATCTCATGAAAAATACTATTTGCTGCATCACATCTTCCAATTTTTAACAGCCCTTTCAACAAAGTATTGTAAGTGACAGTAGAAGGTTTTAACCCTTTACAAGGCATTTCTCGAAAGAGATGCATGGCCTTGTCTACATTCATCTTCCTGCAGTGTCCATTTATCAAAATGTTATAACTCCAGATGTCAGGCTCAAGGCCCCTATCCACCATGGAGTTAAACACTTCTTCTGCTTTGTGAATATTGCCTTGCAAACAATACCCGTCTATCAGCGCATTACAAGTGACAACATTGGGTTTCTCGCCTCTTTGAATCATGATCTCGAGTATACCTTCTGCTTCTTTTGTCATTCCCTCCTTGCAAAGTGCATCCACCAACACAGTAAACGTTACAACATCTAGAAAAATATTTTGCTCTGTCATGGCTCTCAACATTTTCGTGGCGTCCTTCCATTGGCCTGAGTTGCATACGCCACGAATCAGAGAGGTGTAGGTGACGACGTCTGGCATAACATTCCACTCTCTCATCTCCGATAAGAGTCTCATAGCATCATCTATATTTCTGTCCTTACAAAGGCTGTCGATGATTGTGGTATACATCTGAACAGTAGGCCTATAGCTCCATTTTGCCATAGTCGTGAGCAACCGCATAGCCATTGTAGTGTCTCCTACTTTACAAAGCCCGTTGATGATTGTCCCGTATGTTTTTCCTTTAATTAGAGTGGTGAACGTAGCTACATTCGGTACGTAACCACGTTTGTAGAACATACCCAATACAGAAAAACCATATTCGACTCTGTTCAGGCAGGAAAAACAATTAATTAGTATATTCAGGGTCCAGTGATCTAGTGGAATACCCAGCACGCAGATTTCTTTATATAGAGAAATGACAGTCGAATACTCCTTCATTTTGGCAATTGCAGTTAACAGCCGAGTAAAATCAATTACGGAAAGTGAATGTCGAATTCGGACCATTCGATGGAATATGTTGATAGCATCGTCCAGCTTATCAAAACCCAATTTGTATTCTCGCAACAGTAAGTTCTGTATTTGGGTTTTGCTCAATGTAGCAACAACATCAGGATCAAAAGCGTTTCTGGAAATTTGGGAGTGAGAGAAGGCTACGTAACCTAGGAATGGGATAAACCTGAGCGAGGGAGGAAGAGTTGTACCCTGAGAGAAAGCGTGAGCTATTCTTCGTCCGGAGATGGAAAGCAACAGGGCCATATCTCTGCGACTCCACGAAAGCGAACACAGCGAATTTGGTCTGGCCTCACTTCTAATTTGGTCTGGCCATATCTCTGCGACTCCCCAAATGTGTGCGCATTCCATACCAGCAAGACCTAGACCCAATTTTTTTTCACTTTCTGTTACTTTGATTAATTCTTACAAATTATTAATTTATTTTGACGAAAATAATTTAAAAATTAAAACATTATGAATTATATTTTCTTAATTATCAAAGATTAAAATAATTCAAAACAAACATATTTTTTAAGATTGTTTTTTATTTTTTTAGCTTCTTTTAAGTTTGTTTTTTTTTTAATTTTGTATTATTTTTATCAAAACGAACTAATAATTCAGAAAAAAAATTCATATAACAAACAAACGTAAATTTTATTCATAGATTTGTCCGATGAATATAATTGTGTCACTTTTTTAATTGTAAAAATTTTGTGACTATTTTAAAAAGTCATAAATACTTCTATGAATATACTTCATGGCAAATGTCAAAGAGTGCCCTCGGACACATGTTAAGATTCATTTAGAGAATTGTTTTTTATAATATTTCACTAGAAAAAATAATGTTTATGAATTACCATGAATAAAAATTACCAAAATGGGTGTATTAAATTTCAGTTTCGATAGCGCTTTCCATTTCGAGCTTGCATTCTGCAAGTACAAGAAATCCCTTTCTTTATATTTGTATTTGAGCAGACTCACCAAGGGGTATTTCTTCAGCTATGGCTCAAAACGACGTCGTTTTGAATCACTAAACGTCAACTATTTTTAAACTCTAAACGACGTCCTTTTGAGTCTTTTTAATTTCCCCCTAGGGCTTTCTTCCCCCTTCCTTATTTTCCAGATTTCAAACAATCGTCACCCACCCACTGCATCTCCAGATCTGCGACTGCCATGGCTTCCCCGCCGCCGCCGAAAGCTATAGATTCGCCGTCTCCTCCAACTGCCGTAAATCCACCGTCGCCTCCCACCGCCTTAGCTTCACCGTTTTCTACAACAACCTCGCGAAAACAGTAAGGATAAACTTTGTTTTTAGAAATTATGTTTTGTATATGTGAGTGTGTAGTGTTGTGAATGAAAAATATGTGCTTGAAATTAGATTGCTGTGAATGAAATTGAAATGGTCAACACAAATCATAAGTAGTCTTTTAAAAATTTTAAGGCTTGTTCATTGTTCAATTATAAAACACACACGAACAGTAAAAGACTAAAGTTCATCCCTTTTTTCATACAAATAAGAATACTCCATAAATTTAATCAAATTGGTGCTCCAATGTGGTAATTTCTTTGACAATTAGCTATTTCTTATATCCATGAATGACCCATCAATGTCCATCGATTATTCTATTCATCTCGGAATGGAGTTTGAATCAGAAGAAGCTGTGTATGATTTTTACAATAATCACGGAAGGAGTATGGATTTTAGTATTAGAAAAGGTTATTGTACAAAAAGTAAGAAATATGATATTGTTGTTGATCGAAAGCTTGTTTGTAGTAAAGAGGGCGAAAGGGAGAAAGATAAACGTTACCTAGTGGTGGAACATCCTCGGAAAGAGACAAGAATTAAGTGCGGTGCATTCATGTGTGTAGCATTTGATCGAGAAAAGTCAAAATGGATTGTGACAAAATTCAAAGAAAATCACAATCACACTTTGCATCTTCCCGGGTATTCTTATTTGATGCAATCCCAAAGACAGATTTGCAGCGAACAAGCTCTAAATATCGATATAGCAGTTGATAGTGGGTTATCACTCAAGGCATCACATGATCTTATTAGTGCCTAAGTAGGGGGGAGGAAATTTGTAGGATTCACACGGGAGGATCAAAGGGCTTGATAGAATGAGTGTCATGGAAATTCCCGAAAGTTATATATTAGGCAGATGGAGATTAGACGCAAAGGATTGTGCGTCTAAGGGGAGCAAAGTTAACTTGGAAGAGAGTGATCCCAAATTGATAAAAGCGATATGTTCTAGGAATATTTGTTCTAAAATGGTGAAATTAGAAAATCGATCAAGTGGATTGAAAGTTGCATATGAACTTGTAGACTCTAGGGTAGACAATTTGTGTGTTGAAGTAGACAGATTGTTTCTCGAGGCGGGTGAGTCAATTGAAGAGGACATCGAACAATTAGACATTATTAGTCCTAACTTCCTACAGGCCAAGGGTTTGGAAAAAAAAACCAACTTAGGCAAAAGTCGGGTTAGACTGAAACCTTGGCATGAGAAAATTGGAAAGCGGAAAAGATTCACTTCAAAACCTACTCTTCTTGGTCAGGTATTATTTTTATCTCATAACTTGATTTCAACTTCTCATTTTTTATACTTTGTGTAAACAATTTTTTTTTGTGTTTGGATTAGGATGTTTCCATGCCCTATGTGCCAAAAATGATGAATTGCGAGTCTAATATTAAATTGACACCTTTGTCATCTCAAATTTCCGAGGTATGATGAAGTTACATTTATATTATGTTTTTTATATGTATGATGTAATATCTGTGTTTATTTGTTTTGATTCATTTTTTTGATTTCTTTTTTCAAGTGACGATAACCGAGTCGTTTATTGATGATGACTCTTTTTTTCATTTGTTGAATGATCCACAACATTCTCGACGACATTGAAGTGTAATTGGAGTTGCTCATTTGGAAACTTCAAGAAGCAGTCGTGTTATTTGGAGTCTTTTGGTTATTTTTTATTTCTAGTTTTTTTCTGATGTATATCAAACGATGTGAGAATCAATAGTTTTTTTTGGGTTTGATAAAGGTTTCAAGAAGCAGTCGTGTTATTTGTCTTTGACATGGTTTCTTGCTACTTAATGAAATGTCTTGGATGAATTGAATAGCAAATGTCTTAGATGAAGTTTGCGCATGCATTGGTTTGAAGTTTTTGTTATGTTGTGCTATGATGAAGTATGTTCATGGACTTTCTAGTGTTTTTTGGAGTTGCTCTTGGGCATCAGCTTTTGGATACTGGCTGCAAATGCTACTAGCTGCTTGAAGAAATTTACAAATAATGAGGCCTTACAACAATCTGATCCCTGAGGCTCTCAAAGTGTTCATTATCTCTTCTGAAAATTTCTGAGTGAATTCATGAATTTCTGGACTTGGCCATCACTTCGTCGCGAAGTTGGTTCACCCGCAAAAGTTTGTTTCCGAATGCTCGGTTCACGGCTTGATAAACAGTGAAAATATTCAATATACGAGTACTATATCATTCTACTATGTCATTCTAGCAACAGCAGCATCATGTTTCCATCATCGTTACATTTCAACAATAGTAACACAAGTCAAGGTTAAGGTGTTGTGGCCTGTGTGAGATATGCATGACTAAACTTTGAATGAATACTAGATTGGTAAAGGGAAAACAGATACAAGTCAAAGAAACATACAATGCATGGAGATGATCGAGGGACAACATGAACATTGCTGGTTGCATCTCCTAAACATGGTTTCGAAAAATGGAAACTTGTAAGAATCCTAAATGTGAACAACAATTCGTACTCAGTTCTTCCATATAGACGCTTTTTCTGCTTTGCCCATACGGCCTTGCAAACAATACCCGTCTATCAGCGCATTAAAAGTGACATCATTGGGTTTCTCGCCTCTTTGAATCATGATTTGGAGTATACCTTCTGCTTCTTTTGTCATTCCCTCCTTGCAAAGTGCATCCACTAACACATTAAACGTTACAACATTTAGAAAAATATTTTGCTCTATCATGTCTCTCAACATTTTCATGGCGTCCTTCCATTGGCTTGAGTTGCATAAGCCACGAATCAGAGAGGTGTAGGTGATCACATTTGGCATAACATTCCACTCTCTCATCTCTAAGAAAAGGCATTATCGACATTTCTATCCTTACAAAGGCTGTCGATGATTGTGGTATACATTTCAACAGTAGGCCTATAGCTCCATTTTTCCATAGTCGTGAGCAACCGCATAGCCATTGTAGTGTCTCCTACTTTACAAAGCCCATTGATGATTGTCCCATATGTGATCTCGTTAGGCTCAAAGTCTCCTTTTTCAATCAGCTTTCTAAACAATTCCACAGCCTCAGTAGTCCTATCTTCTAAGCTATATCCTTTAATTAGAGTGTTGAAGGTACCTACATTCAGTACGTAACCACGTTTGTAGAAGATACCCAATACAGAAAAATCATATTCGCCACTATTCAGGCAGCGAAAACAATTAATTAGTATACTCAAGGTCCAGTGATCAACTGGAATACCCAGAACCCTTATTTCTTTATATAGAGAAATGACGGTTGAATACCGCTTCATTTTTGAAACTGCAGTTAACAGCTGATTAAAATTGATTACCGAAAGCGAATGTCGAATTTGGACCATCCGATGGAATATATTGATAGCATGGTCCAGCTTATCAAAACCCAATTTGGATTTTTTAGACAGTAATTTCTATATTTGGGTTTTGCTCATTGTAGCAACAACATGAGGATCGAAATCGTTTCTGGAAATTTGGGAGTGAGACGAAGCAACATAACCTAGGAATGGTGGTAAGAAATGGTGAAACTTGAGCGAGGGAGGAAGAATTTTACCTTGAGGGAAAGCGTGAGCTATTCTTCGTCGGGTGATGGAAAGCAACAGGGCCATTTCTCTGAGACTCCAAGAAAGCAAACACAGCGAATTGCAAGTGAAGATAAACTCTACCGCAATTTTGTCCGGCCTCACTTAATTAGGGAAAACTGCACTAACCTCCCCTGAGGTTACTCATAATTGAAAAACAGTTCAGAAAATAATACACGGTTTCCATAAACCTAATTACCGTTAATTCTTGGATGGAATGGATTATGATGATATTGTCAGGTTTAAAAAAATAAAAATAAAATATGAGCTAAATTTTTAAAAAGTTCAGAAATGAGAAAAAAAATCAAAAAAATCTATCTGTATTAATTTATTTTCCATCTTTGGTGAATTATTTTTAGATTTTGAATAAAATTTTATATTTTTTAGATTCTTTTCGTCAAGACGAACGAATAATTCATTAAAACTAGACACAAAACTAAAAAATAGAAAAAAATAAGAATACAACTTAGAATACTTCATTTTAATTGTATTCATTTTGTTAGAGACAGTACAAAAATTAGCTCAATAAAATATTTATTAGTTTTTTATCTAAATACGTTATTATTACATAGTCATGAGTTTTGAAGAAAAAATAAATATCTAAATCAAGTAAATACTAAATGTGAATAATGTGATTGAGCTGAATTTTTACATGTTCTTAAAGAAATAAATATGAATAAAATAAAATATCATGCAAATGGACGATATCAAGCACCACGCAATCAACGATGTCCAGTACGTTACCGATGGTACTAACAAGCTCAAGACTGCCAAGAAATACCACAAGAGCTGTCGCCGGTGGATGCGCATAGGGATCATTTCCTCCTTATTCTCTTTCTAGTCGTCGTCATCCACATTGCCACCACTTTCGGACAATCTTGAATCTTCCTTTTTTCTTACTTAGTTTGGTTTGTAGAAAAATATGGTTACTCTTCATTCTTGTATTCTTTTTTAGGTGCCTTGGATTTTTCCTATGAGCATGTTGGACTAATTATGTGTGTGGGAGAGAGTGTTGTGAGTCCTGTTCTTAGTGCTGAAATTCTTCTTGGAGGATATACTATTGGGATACAATGGCAATGCTTTTGGTTGATTAGCTTCTTGAAACACAATTCTTTCGCCCTAAATCTTGAATTTTATCCACCGAATTTCAACAATGGTGTTTTAATTTTAATCGTAGCATATTGAGTTTGTACAGTAACTCAACTTTGAGCAGAGAATTGAGTTTGTTGGTTGAGTGAAGTTATGGTAGTTCAATCCATAAAACAAGGACAGTCGGTCGCACTTTGTGTAGAACGACCTAACACAACTCTTTACATTATTTTTATGCCTTGAGTTCCCATGATAATGGTCGGGTGAGAATGTTGTGACTGTTTTCTTTATTGGTAATCCATAGTGTCCGTGTCAACGTAGGCATACTTCAAAACTTATCTCACCGTCCACTAACAAAGAGCTCGGTTAAAGTCGAGACAACAACTTGTTCTCTGAGTACTGTTCTTCGTCGTCTTCATTAAAGAAGAATGGTTGCAGTTGATGGACATAGACAGGCTTTGGAAATGTTGCTGAAATGTGCGTATGGGCTGTACCTGCAAGACTTGATAGCATTTGGTCATGCTCGGCCCTAGAGCAAGGCCTAAGAGGCAATAGCCTAGTGCCTCGAAAAATAGCCTACAAAAAGGGCCCCCGAAAACGGATCGGTCCTGCATATGTTATGTTTTGAATCTAGCACCTGAATCTTACAAAGATTAATCCTATCAAACCACAAGTAGCACCTTAAGCTTGTTTGATTATGAAAGCTTTGATTCTAATATGTTTTGTAGTTTTAGTGACTCCTAAACTTGAGGGAGGTAGCTTCTTTGAATTTACTGAAAGTACAAAAACTTTGTACTATTCTTAATGTGTAGACGGACTTTCAGATTGCTGGGTCAATTGTAAAATATGGACTATTTTCAATATGTATATCTATACATACATATAGACATAATATCTATTCGTACAAGAAACTGTAGATTATTGACTCAAGTTCCTAAGGTTGCCTGGAGAATCAACTTTCCCCGGTGATTAGTTTCTCAATATGATAACATTGATGACAAGGGTGTGCTGGTCTAATGCGCTACTGATGATACAAGTCCAATCTTATTACTATCCATTGCAACACACAAGGAGAAGATGAACTACAGTTTTATTTTCTGTCTAAAATACAACAATACCGATGCTGTTTACTAATCAGCTTCAGTATCTACCCAATGGTAGGGACCCTTGTAACGACGCCATCTTCATCAACCCAAACCCAGACCCGAGTGCAATCAAAATTCTCAATAACTGAGGATCCTTCCTCCACAATCTGGGCATTAACCAGAGGATTCTCTCTCTCAATTGTTGCTGCAGCCCTTCCCCCTGGACCCCAACCAGCTCCGGCCGGGAAGTCTTACCTGCATTTATACCATATGTATATATACTTAATTAACTACTGTATGTAATGCATCTGCAGCCTTAACGCTCCGTTGGTTTCAAAAAAAAAAACCACATTTTCAGAGAAAAAGGTTCTGAAAAATGTTCTCTACAGAAAAGGGTTCTGGTTTTGGCTTGCAACCCTGAAAAGAATTGGGTCGGGTGGCAGCAGTAAGTAGTGGTTGAGTGGTGGTGGTGGTGTGGTAGCAGTGCTGATACGAAAAATGTTTCTACTAAAATTCAATCATTATTGGTTAACAATTCAAAAGATTTGCGTTTTTACTTTTGCTTTTCGTTACATCAAACACTAGAAAAGATTCGGAAAACTATACTGTAGCCCCTGTAATGCAGAAAAAACGACTATACCCCTACTATAGGGAATCATTATTGGTTAACCATTCAAAAGATTTGCGTTTTTACTTTTGCTTTTTGTCACATCAAACACTAGAAAGGATTCGGGAAACTGTACTGTAGCCTTTATAATGCAGAAAAAACAACTATACCCCTACTACAGGGAGCTGCACTACAGCCCCTAAATCCCACTGGAAAACATATAGTGCTTTCCGATAAAGGTTTCTGGCCGAAACAAACAGAGCATATAGCTCTAAAAGACAATATTTACCTTGACATAAAGACGACATTTTCTAAGAGGTTATGGTTTTTGCTGAAGCTTCTTGTGTTGCCTTGGTCTTTGTGGTTCATATGTTGTTGCAAAATAATGGGTATTTATAGAAGAGCCTTCTGAACATCTGATGAGCCTCGTGGGTGGCCATTTTTGACTCTGTACCTGTTACATAAGCGGAAAATAAAAACATTAGGGTAACTCGGTTGTTCATATGGAATATCAATTATATGAATCTATCTTTCCAGCCCATTTTAGCGGCTGTTTGGTTTGCCATATTAGACTGGCACACCCAAGTTGACATGACTTACAAAATGAACAGTTCTCATGATCGAAGTGAATCCGGGCTCTCAACTGCTGAGAAGTCATCACCTGTCTGTATACATTTATCTATCTCCACACGCATGCGTGCGTATCAGGAAAGAATATTCCATATCGTACAATTGAACCAAGCATTATGAAAGTGTCTCTGTATACACATTTGAAAGTGAATAGTACACATTTTTTGTTCTTTAGACAAATTCACAGAAGCCACCTCAAGTTTAGGAGTAACGAAAAATAAAAATGATTTGGAACCATGGGGAGTTTACCCAATCGTTTATGGGTCAATATTGATTAGCTAAATTCAAGTTCTGGCTCTTTAGTGCATCAAAAAAAACCGTGTTGAATGTTGACCCCTTCTCTTCATGATTTAAAGCACACATATTCATACATGTTTATAGGTAGTTATATTCCTAGCTCTAAAAATGTTACCGAACCACCATACCTTCATGATCAAGGTTAAGGTGCTGTGGCCTGTGTGAGATATGCATTACTAAACTTTGAATGAATACTAGATTGGTAAAGGGAAAACAGATACAAGTCAAAGAAACATACCACGCACGGAGATGATTGAGGGACGGCATGAACATTGCTGGTTGCATCTAAACATGGTTTCCAAAAATGGAACCCTAAATGTGAATAACAATTCGTACTCAGTTCTTCCATATGCATTACTAAACTTTAAATGTGAACATTGCCGCTCACTGTCTTTACCAACTCCCAATGCAGATGACATAGAACCTCAGCAATCCTTGCACGCCACGTGCACAAGCATCCATGTCTTGACAACTTCAAGTAAATCCCTCAAATCCAGGGCAAGTTTTTCTATATCTTCGCACAAGATTCCAGATCATCGTTAAAATTTCACAATCTCTACCATCAACTGAGTGAGTCCACTAACATGGAATCGGTGAGAAATTCCTATTAATCATTTTCTTGTATGAGTATCATAACCTTGTGTTTGTTTTCCTTCTTCAGGACTGCGAGAACAACAGTACATCAAATAT
>JABCMJ010027714.1:0-11684 GCA_014822125.1 Arbutus unedo | reverse complement strand
GTGTTCGTAGACTTGAGAATTATAAGCTTAGCAACCATAATTGACAGGAAAAAAGTGGACACAGTTTTTGTCTTTTTCAAAAAGTATAAATTTTTTTTTGACCATTTTCAAAAAAAAGTATTAAGACACATAATTAACCACATGGGGTTTCCCATCTACCAAATCTAGTTATATCAACCAGGCCCACATCCCACTAGTCTCACTGATTGTCTTGAATCAAATCCAAATGCAATACGAAATTATAGTGCATAATTAGAGGACCTTCCAAAAAAATAATCATTAGTGTAGTGGATTGGATCGATAAAGATTAATGGGTCAGATCGTCATTGAAATTGGGACTGGATAGCAGATCAAACCCATGAGTTCTATAGCATTGAGGGATAAATTAACGCCTGACTAGGCTCGTGAGATGTCGCACAACTAGCCTAACATAGGACGTGCATCGTTTGGGTCGGATCGAGCCTGGATCTGACAGACTGACTTGTGATACGTGATGAACGCAAGTCCATGAGTTCTATAGCGTTGTGGACCGGATCGATGCCCGACCAAGCCGATGAGACGCTGTGCAACCAACTGAGCATTGGACGTGCATCGTTCGGGTCATGCCATGTCCAGATTTGACAGACCAACTCGTGCCATGTGATCAACATGTGTTTTCGGCTATGACATGTACCATTCGAGATAGACATTGGTACGTCATAAGGTGACATCATAAACAAAATTCGATTATGCTTACGTCATCGGGAAGCGTGCTCCGCACATACCTACCCTAATTTGGAGCTCAAGTCAGGTTGAGTATATAAGGTGTTTTCAGAGAATGATCAAGTACGTTACACACTCATAAAATCCTACTGAGTACTTTTCTTTGCCTTCTTCATTCTCATTCTGACTTATACATCAGAGTGATTTTCAGTTAAACACCGATCGATAAGCACTAACTGTTATCAACTTTTACAATATACTTGAGGAACCGTGGAGCACACAATTCGAAGGAGTTAAAACAACACTCAAATTAAAAGACTCCACAATTATAATTTAAATTGTTCATTTCATAAAATCCACAGAGCATTTTATTAGCACAAAAAATCAAATTGATCGAATATACATAGTCACATAATAAAAACTACATATGTTCTCCCTTTCATATTTACATATTTTGGGTATGATGATTTCTTATATGTATTGTAATCTAGAAGTAAGGGATGAGCTTGTTGGAAATTCGAAGGATTTAAATGAACAGGATACCGGAGGGTCTCGAGGCAACCGGAAAGTCTCGGACGTTTCACATCCCAAGAATCACCATAATGTCTCATACATGTACCTTCCAAGGGTCTCATTCGTTCATATACCATCCGAATACTATTCTTGTATATCATCCAAAGGTCGTTTATGAATCATCCAAATGTCGTTCATGAACCATCCAAAGGTCAATCCGTTTTTGACCTTCTTTCATTCACGCCCTTTCATTGCTAGGAGATCTCATAAGCTTTTATATACCTAGCTCGTTTTGGTATTGAAAAAAGAAGATCCAATGATATTTTGTTCTATCCCAAGTTCGTTATTCTAGTGAGAGAAAACTAGGCACGAACAAGTTCGATAAGCGAACGAAGTTAGGTGTGACCTAGTTTGTGGAGACGTTTTACCCTGGGAGACGACGCCGGAGATATCCTCCAACACCCACGGTGACGCGGCGATTTAGTCTTAAGGGAACTGTGTTAAACACAGGACTCGGTTCGGTAACACTGAATTTGATTTCTGTATTTCAATTATTGTATTGGATTATAGATTCAATTACGTATTTATTGATTCAGTTATTAAGGGAAAAAAATTATGTTTTTTGGATTCCGTCTTTTCAAATCTGTCGCACCATTTTTCTCACAGGACTTATGAGCTCTCAACATGATAGATAGAGGAGCTTTAAAGAACAAGTTCAGGCACGTGAATTATACCTCAACATCTTCTCAAGTTTATAATTATGCATTAAGGATACATCTACTCAAGGTTTTGCTTACAGTTGAATTGACGAGTTGAATTCTTTACGTAGAATGAAGCTTTTACTGAAATTTGTTATAGCTATAAACACTTTCTTTTTCTATTAACAAAATATCTCCGGAGCCAGAATAGAAATGGATTATTTTTATTTCTTATTTACCTTAGTTATTGGGGGTTTTCGAGGAAGACCTATGTGGGGCACTTCTCGGCCCTGGGATGCTCGTTTAGATTAAAAGTATAAGTAAGGGCTTTGACGATGTGACATTGAGGATTTAATTTCATTGAAGAGACAAGAGAGGTTTAATATTGTACGTAATGATTTAACATGAGGTCAAGATATCATATATTTTCCTCAAATTTCTTACATCCCTATTCTTTTGTACCATTGGTCCGATGTATTATTTACAATTATATCACTCAAAAAAAAGTTTTACGTGATCAAACAAGAAAAAATACATAAGAAGAGGAGCAGAGTAAAATTTCATTAGCGAAAATCTGAACCCTTATATATTAGGATCAACATATGAAATTTTTCTAATGTATGGAGAGTAGAGAACAAAACGAGACTCGTATGAGCCCCATCCTCTTGTTTTTTTGGGTGATATATCGAAAGATCATAAACAACAAACAAAAACTAAGGGGATATCTAAAACGCATACTTCTGTATTCTTTCACTAAGCTCCGAATAGAAGAATTGTAACGCCCCATGTATACAACTGGTTGTCTGGCTCAATAACTTGTTGAAGACTAACTGCGTAGCCCAAAATACTTAAACCCAAGTTACTAATAATAGCATACATGACTCATTATATACCTAAAATTACCCATATAAATTTTCGATATGGAACAAAATGTCACAAGAATTAGAAGGAGCTCCTTCTTTTTTCGATTGCTCTCTAGCTCCACTCATTTGCATGCCATATCTTTGGATTATCTTTAAACCATTGAATAATTCCCATGGTTTCGCTTAAGACTAGAGCAATCTCTACGCCTTTCATAGAAACCCATAATGATAAACCATCGTTCTTCACGTATAACCTTTCCAAATGCAGCAAGATTTGGGTCTTATTTCAGACTATCATCAGTGTTCATCTTCATTTTTACCACATTGAGAATTTCCAACTTATTAGTTTGAAGCATTTGTTAGTATAGTTAGAATGCAAATTGAAAGCTTCTACAATATTCGACACACATTTGGTTATATGAAGTTTACACAAAAAATACTCATGCATGGATCGAACCTAGACGTGTCTAGAACTATTCGTTAACTATTTGTTGCACGTGAAATTCACATTATTTTGGAAGATTTTATGTGTATCAAATGATTCCGGACACATTTATGTGTAAATCCGCTCAGAAATAATTGTGTTAGTAGATTTACTCATAAAAAGAAATAGCTTTTATGTCAACTGACTAGTAACTCATTCGCTCAATCTTGTGTCTCGTCGTACATGACGTGTGAGGAAAATTAATCCAAATAGTAGAACTAAATGAACATTTAGGGAGGTGTTTGTGAGGGATTTTTTAAGGTGTTTTTAGATTTTGAGATTCTGATTTTGGAATTTTAGACTCAACTTATAATTAGAATATGTGAAATGTTTGGTAGAATTATGTAAAATGTATTATGAATCTGTGAAGTGTTTGATAGTGAAATAAGATTATTAAATTGTGGGTGACCAATTGACCATAATACTCTTATATTGTGATTCCTTATTTATATATATGAAAATTCCTCCTTATGTATTTTGAAACATAGTCAAATAATTTTTATATTTACAAATTGAATTGATCTTAAAATAAAATAATTATAAAAGTGTGTAAAATGTATTTACCATCTTCTACTACATTATTATTATCACGACATATAAAATATATTACCTTATCCCCATAACATTTCAAAAAATACAATCCAAAACATATTAACCCCATGGTTACCTCCATTACATGACCAAAAAAAAAAAATTCAAAACACATTAGCTCCAAGTATTACCTCCATTGTATGACAAAAACTACAATCCAAAACACATTACCAAAAAATTATCCATCAGTGAAGCTTAAAGGATAGCCCTAAAGAATAGTACATTATCATAAATTATATAAGTATAATATTTATAAATTATTAAAAAATTTAAAAATAGAATGATAAAAAAATTTCAAAATTAAAAATTAAAATCTTAAAAGTAACTTCCAATCTACTTTTAAAATTATAATTTTAAAATCATGTTTTGAGAATTTCAGAATTAAAATTTCAAAATTAACATTTTAAATACTTCAAAATCTTAAAATGAGAATATCATAATTCAAAAAATACATTAGAATCACTCCCAAACACCTGAATCACATTTTTTGCACTCAAATTACATGTGGTGCCACAACCAACTATAAGGTTCCAGAGAAATCATTTCGTAAAGGATGACACCCCATAAACATCCAAAATCATTCCCAATTTCTCTTCTAAATCATCTTACCAAACCCCATAGATTGCTCACAGGAGAGAGAGAGGAGAGAGAGAGAGAGAGAGAGAGAGATGTGCAGGAGCAGAACATGGTGGGCGGGATTCGACTTCTCGTTTCCGTATTCGATTTTCCGCATGCCGGAATTTGACTTCTCAATACCGTCTTCGATTTTCCGGTGGCGCGGAATTGACCTATCTATCTTCACTCCGAGCTGGACCTCGCTGAGCTTCCGATCGTTGTTCAATTACTCCGTGGACAACGTTTTCTGGATCTTCGTTACCGTCGGCGAGACCTTAGCTTTGGTCGCCATGCTCTGCTGTTTCTTCATTTTCTGTGGTTGTACTCTCTGATTCCTTCATTTTCTCTCTCTCTCTGTCATGTATGTAGATATATATATATATACGTATATACCTAGATAAAAATCTGTACGAAAGAGTTGAATAAAAATCCCGAATTGAAATTGGTAGTTTACTGGATCCATTTTCTTCTTCCACAGAGATTTGATGGTTTGATTGGGAAAACTTCTAAATTATAGTTGGATAATTTTATATTTTTCTGGTTATCAGATTAAATGCAGCTTCAAACTCTGAATTTGGTCATATTAACACGTAAACTGAAGATTTTTGTTCTTCCATGAACGTCACTTTTGCCTGTAAATTTGCTGAAATTCTTCGATTCTACTGGAATTTCAGATCAAATGCAGCTTCAGAGTTCGAATTTGCCTACTAAAACACTTGGCTTGAAGCCTCTCTCTCTCTCTCTTTCTCTCTATTTGGGGTCAATGGTGTGAAGATGTTTGCTTTGCCAATATTTTAAGGACTCTTTTGACTTGCAAATTACAAGTTTACGACAGCTATTTTTCATTTCAAAAGGTGCATTAATTGACGGGAGGGCGGATTTTTACCCTCCATCCTCGTCGGCCTTTTAGGGGGGCACGTTTAAGAGAATAGCACTGACGAATCTAACTAGATCATCATGTTACGTACCGATTTTCAAAGGCGATCCTAAGAGAATAAAAATTTGTAAAAGGGATAACACTGCAAGAAGAACCTAGAGAGGAATCTCCATTGCGGAGAATCCAAAAGTAGTCCCAAGGAAGGCGTTAAGCATCTCAATTTTAAAAAGTATTCGCTAAAAGCTACGAGTAGCCCGGAAAGGGACAAACCCTAGAAAGAAAGGACGCGACGAAGAAGAATACTTACAAGAAATCTAACCCACCATAAACTATGGCTGTCGAGGAAAAACAGGCTGAGTTGCTATCACAAGCAACGTGAGTTCGAACGTGTAATTTACTCTTTTATAGTAAAAAGCTTCGATCTTTCCTTCTTCTTCGATGTTTCCAAGATTTATTTTGTTAATGGTTTTTGTTATGATTTAAGAAGAGTAGCATCAAATAAACACAGAATTATAAAATAATATTTTGTTAATTTGGATTGAAGAATCAAGATGATAAATCTAATCAACTCAAAACAATAAAATCATATCACACAAAATAGGGTTTAGAAAATAGTCTGTGCTATTTAAAGAGGCACGACTAGTTGTTGTCCTAAAGCCGTATGCGTCTCTCTTTGTGAAGGTTCTGACGGTTGCACACAACTCCAAGATACAACCCACAATGCTCACAGCGATCTGATCCACAATTCACAGTTGTAGCAAACAAATGCTAAGTACGTTTCGGATGCCCAAAGTATATACAAATTAGCAATAGTATATGATAGAAAAACGAATATGAAAGAATGGAAGAGAAGAGAAAAGAACGTACGTGAGATTTACAAGAATTCTCTTTATATAGAACTTTTGGTGTCCTTTCAAAAGGACATGTCCTTTCAGAGTAAAAGATTTTATGTTTTTTAATAAAAGAGTGTGTTGTGTTCCATTTAAATCAAATAAAAACCATGGGCTTTAAACACTTATTAACGAACAATTAAATTTAAAAGTTTTGGGACTTGTGGAAGCTATGTTTCTAACAGTTTTACACATCATATGGTCAGTTTTGCTATAATTACACATCCAATTAACGATTTTATTCTCTGCGATATAATCATTTTGGAGCTCAAAAACTTCTTAGTTTGGAGTTTGATTTTGATTCTTATGTGATCAATTCTTATATTGAGTCAATTTGTAATAAATTTTATTCCAACTCCAATTAGGTCTTTGATAGTAAACGATAAGATCGACTTCATGAATCAATCAATATATGAAAAAATGCAAATAATACCATGTTGGAATTATCTTAACTTGGACAATTCTCTAAATGAGTTCATTTTTCAAAGTGAAGCCCACACGAACACCTAGTGAAATTAGCTTTTATGGATAACTAGATTGTTTACAACAAGTCTAGAAGGGGACAACCATCTATTGCACCCATAAAAAAGAACTCAAGCGCAAGCACACAAAAGAAAACCCTACGTTTAAAAGAATGCGAAGATCCTTATGTTATTGATTGGAGCATTTTTCATGGAACTGACGTACTTTTAACTAAGACACTTTACAATAGCCCTTGTAAAGATTATACAAATGGTTTCGACCAGTGTATGACCCAGAGAGACCTAACCCTTTTTCCATATCCATAATTACGAGATATGCGATTCATAAACCTGGAAACAAAACAAAGTAAATTCAAATGTATTCTTGTTCGCATTTGTATACGTATCGTTGCTCAAAAGCTACTGGTTGCTTGATTGATAAGAAATTGATCGATAAACCACCTACAGTGTATATACTTATAAAAATTTGATTAAATATGACTAATCTGAGAAAGAACCAAAGTTACTGCATGTTGCATGGTGTCTCCCAGTCCACCACGGTTTGCACGCACTTTCTCTTGATCCAACCAACTCTCGTTGTTGCCAATCTAGTGCCATGTCCATAATTACGAGATAGGGAATCTATAAACCCGGAAACAAAATAAAGTTGATGAGAAATTGAACAAAGAACTAACCCATTTCCATGTACATAATTACTAGATAGGCAATCCATATATCCAAAAGCAAAACAAAGTGCATTCAAAATGTATTTGTGTTTGAATATATATACGTAGTGTTGCTCGAAAGCTACTTGTTTCTTGGTTGATAAGAATTTGAACAAAGACCTAACCCCTTTCCATGTCCATTATTACGAGATAGGCAATTCATAAACCCAGAAACAAAACAAAATGCGTTCAAAATGTATTCATGTTCGAATCTATTACTCAGAAGCTACTTATTGCTCGGTTGATGAGAAATTGAACAAAGACCTAAACTCTTTTCATGTCCATAATTATGAGATAGGAAATCCATAAACCCATAATCAAAGCAAAATGCGTTCAAAATATATTTATGTTCAAATCTTTATAAGTAATGTTGCTCGAAAACTACCTGTTGCTTGGCATGATCAGAAATTAAACAAAGACCCGACTCATTTCCATGTCTACAATTGCAAGATAGAGAATTCATAAATCCATAAATACAATAAAATACACTAAAAATGTATTTATGTTTGAATTTATATATATAACGGTATTGGAAAGCGACAAGTTCTCTGGTTGAGAAGAAATTTAACAGAGAAGAGTAATAAAAAATCGTAATGCAAAAATTGATTTTGTCTAATTTATATATATTCTGCTCCTTTTCACCCAAAAAAAATTTGCTTATGTGTTTTGATAAATTATATGACAGGTAGTACACATCTCATGGAAGAATAGAAAATGAATTCTGGCTGTTCAATGAAAGTGAAGTAGTCAACTTATGTACACGTGGATGGCTATAAAAATCCCACGTGAACCACACAATTTTTTCCCCTTTATTTTATTTTTTGGTATTATTATTTTTTTTCGCCTGAACTGTTTCAAATTCAAAGAAGCTAAACCCTCTGAGGGAAACCAGCATCAAAGAATCCACCTTTCTCCGTTCTCTCTCTATCTCTCTCTCTCTCTCTCTCTCCAACTTCATACTTCAAAGTGTTTTGACTCCAAACTCAAAACCTCCTCTCTCTCTTCTCTCTCTCTCAATCCTAATCTGCTCGTTTTTCTGCTCCTGTTTGAAATCGCCGTCGAATCTATCTGCTCGTCGGCCGGCGATTCTTGAATTCCGATCGCCTATCTGAGTGGTGAAATATGGCGTATGCGAACCAAAATCAAGGCGTTTTCATTCCGTATCAGCAAATGATTGATCTTCGCTCTTTGAACCCACCGGTGACCTTCATTCCCGGACCACCTATGGGTCTGATAAACCCTAGGAATGGGCTTGGGCAGCAATTGGTTCCGATTGGTTTTGCTTTTAATCAAGAGTTCTTGGTTAGAATGGAGGAGGCAAGGTCACGATCTCTGCTTCAGGTAGATTTATGCGTTAGCTCCCATTTTGGTTCGCATTTTAGTACAGATGTATGGCGATTACTGTATTGGGTTCTTGATTTGTTCATGTTTTTATTGATGTAGTTTATGGCTGACGAAGGACTTGTGCCTTCTCCAGAAGAGGAAATTAAGAGGAAAAATGCCATTGAGAAGCTCAAACAGGTCCCCTCTCGCTCTCACTAGCAAATCTGTTTCTTTTTTTTCTGTAGAATCTCCTGGCCTTACCAAATCTTGACCCAAAGATAAATTTTTTCACTCACCCTCTACTCGTGGGTTACTTTTGTTTTACTCAAATTTCCAACAATTTTGTGGCTTTCACATTTAGCATTCTGCCAGTAATGAGTATTTTTCTCAGTTTTATGCTTACATCTGGTTTTGTCCATTTCGAGTGCCTAGAATTGGATGAAGCTTTAATTTACTCAAATTAAGTAAAAGTTTACGTTAAGGGCTTGAGTGGGTCTGTGTATGCATCACTCGGAGCAGGCCTACCACGCTTCGCGCCTGTGAGTTTTTTGCCAGACGGTCTTTGCTAGTAGTGCCATCCTCCTCGCTGGCTGTATGCGCGGGTTGTCCCTCGCTGCTGCATTTTGTTAGGCTATGGATTACAGGAACAAATGTAGTTGAATGAAACAGCATGTGGGTTACACTTATCCATGATGACATACCATGCTATGTTTTGCAGAACCATGAGTGGCATCGTTAGCCAGTGGCTGTATATGTTGTGTGTGTTGTTAAGATAATGCACAATGGATAGGCTTTTGCACCATTCATTTATCGGTATTGGCATGTTCATTTTTTGATGGCTCTCTGGTCTTTTATGGCAAGTATTTGCGGACTTTGATAGGCACAAATTCATTGTTTCGTAATGTCGCAGATAGTGATGGAATGGATTCAGAGGGTTGCTTTGGAACGCGGGCTTCACAAACGCCACGTTACAGATGCTTCTGCCACAGTATTGACGTATGGATCCTATGGCCTTGGTGTAAGTCATTTTGGTGGGAATTTTAGTTTTTCTTTCGTTTCCCCTTGTTTCTTCTATACTTGCTAATGGTTTCCTTTTAAGAGTGTTTGAGATTGCCGGTTTTCAGTGTGAATTTTGAGTTGCTTAATTTGTATGGTGTTTTGGATTTAAGAGTGTCATTTAATGTTATCAGTGCCAATCCACCTTCCTTTCATAACAAAGTTTTGGAATAAATGCTTTGTTAGTTATACATTTCACCTCCATTTCAGAACTTATTCTGCATAAGCCTATTCGAGTTGCACATATGGTGGTATACCTCACAATTTGAATTGCCACAAGCTTTTACATTGATTTAATACTTCCTTTTCAGAATTTTGTATTGTATTGCCAATGGTAGTTCATTTATTATGCCTCAAACTTGGCTATCCCAATCTGTACTCGAGTTTTACCTTCAATGACTGTTCTTGTATTGTTATGCTTTCTTTCCTAGAAGGTGACAGATTGATAGTTGAGACTCGATTCATTTGAAGCCCAAAGAGGCGAATAGCACGCCCAATAAGGAAAGATATGTATAAAGCAAGCCCAATTACGTCTATTCCTAATCCTGAATGGAATGTAGGGATCCATTTGGAAATATAGTATCGATTGCGATACGCTCGAATAACCCCTTCTCATAATGAGAATGCATCTCCCTATTCCGGTGTTCATAACCCTAGCCCATTCCCATTTTGGACGGAATAGATCTACTAATTCTTTGATTCTAGTTAGTAAGGGATCTTGATCTAAAATATATACCCTAGAAGCTAAAAAAGGGTATCCTAAGCAATTGCAATTGTTGGTTTCATTGATATTAGATGCTATCACGCATACAATCATACCCAATTCATTGGAATTGTTTGATCTTCTAAAACAAATCGGGTTAGTAATGACTGGATGAAACCAAGAAATAACCCCTTGCGTGCAAAATTATTGAAGATCGTGCTTTTGGAATCACTTTTCTCCAATCTTCTGTCGGTTAATCCAAAAGCTATAAATAAAGGACGGACAAGAATAAAGCATTTGATCATGGAGGTGGATTCCGCCTTCATCATTGAATCCGACTCACGTCTTGTTCCTGGTAACTAGTGAAAGAACTTCCTTCTTAGGTCTATAACTTGTACTAGAAAGGAGCCTACCAAAAGTTTACGGGTTACAACGTCTCCTTTCCCCAAGGAGGAATAATAGCTCAGTAAGCTTCCCAAGATCAGCGGCTTAACTTTTATTTGGAGGAATTCGTGACTTGGCGAACCAAAATTTACTGGATTTTGAGTTGTGTTTAGTACAATTGCAGATAATTGACAAATGAAAGTGTTGCAAACGACTCAAACCTTCCTTCTATGTAGTTATGTTTATCTACTGGATTGCAAAAAATTGTCTGTACACAATTTCATTGACACCTTTTTTTTCTGGAACTGTCCAGGTTCATAATTCAGAGTCGGATATTGATGCTTTATGTGTTGGCCCTCGTTTCGCTACTATCGGAGTAAGCATGTTTTGGTGCATGTTCATGTACTTCACGCAAAAAATTAATTAGGCAGTATCTCATGACTTCTTATCTTGTGATTCGTGCAGGAGGATTTTTTTATAGTCCTATACGACATGCTTACAAGCAGACCAGAAGTCTCCGAGGTCCACTGCGTCAAGGATGCAAAAGTTCCTCTAATGCGGTTTAAACTTGATGGGATCTCAATTGATCTTCCATATGCTCAACTTAAAGTAATGACTGTTCCTGAGGTGAGTGTGAAGCGTGAACTCTCTATCACCAGGTTTTTGAAAAACAGTAAGGTCCTGCAGTGTTTTCCGTATATGAGGATGTCATGTACATGAATTACCAAATCTAAACTCCTCTCGGCAAGCATTCTTTTTGGGTCATATTTATAAACTCTCTCTCTCCCTCTCCCTCTCT
>JABCMJ010027703.1:0-10819 GCA_014822125.1 Arbutus unedo | reverse complement strand
ATTACACCCAGATACACCACGGAATTGAAACCGAGATTAAAAAGTTAAGATCACAGTTATTCACCGTGATCGTTGGCTCTATTTGTAGTAGTGAGGGTTTCGAATCCAGCCCAACCGCGTAACTAGGCGATGTATATGTTACGCTTTCTATTCGAATCATACATATCAAGAGAATAATTGAGTTGTTAACAGGGATGGATTATCCCATAGCACAGATCATCTCACTAGTACAACCTGTCTCTTTCACGGACTATCTAGTGGCACAATGCACAATCTGTCTTACAAACATAATCCATCTCAGTTATTTAAACACGAACAAAGAAAACTATTGATTAATTATGTATTTGAGTGTGCACACACACATACTCAACAAATCGAAAGAAGTAAAACTATTTCATTCACGCGCAATAAAAATGTGTTCTCAATTAACCAATCAATCCGAATAAAAAAAACCTAAATATAAATATACATAAAATTATTTGAGTCGGTGCTTCATCTTTCCCCTAGATAAAAGGTTTAGCCGGACATCATAATTTTATCCCCATAAACCATCTCTGAAAGTGATACGTGCTGATGATGTATGCACAGTAAT
The DNA here is from genome assembly GCA_014822125.1 of Arbutus unedo. Lineage (NCBI taxonomy): Eukaryota > Viridiplantae > Streptophyta > Magnoliopsida > Ericales > Ericaceae > Arbutus > Arbutus unedo. The sequence goes on along the minus strand of JABCMJ010027703.1, from coordinate 10,227 downwards.
CTTTCTGATCCCGCCTGACTCTCGTCCTCTGCTGTATATTGCCGTGTACTCCAAAGTGTTTAATTGGATCTGGAAAGTAATGCCCCCCTTTATTCTGGAAAAGTCCACCTTTATTTATGTGTGTCGTCACTTTCCCTTATAGAGTTGTGTGTGGTTAAAAGTCTTTTATGCATGGTTATCCAAATCTCCTCCTAAGGAAAAAGAGATCTTTTTCCTTTTGTTTTTTTTAATTTAATTCGCAATCAAAATTTTCATAGGAAAGGATTCTTTGAGAATTAAAAAGCTGCGTGGTATATACATACATATATATATATATATATATGTATAGTATATCCTATTAAATTCCATCCCAGAATATTAATTAACTTGAGTCTACTTCTTAAATTAATTTGATCATGTGATTCACTTCAACACCCATTATAAATCGACTTGACAAACATTATTTTTTTTATAACAAAGTCTCCAAGTACCTGCAACGTAAAAATAAAACATTATATCACGTAATAATATTAAAACAAACTTTAACACAGATAAATTAAGGAGCGCTAATGGGAATATTTATGCGCCTATTAGATACGCACTAATTCAATCGCTAATACATAATATTAACTTGATTTACATTCATTCTTGTGGACGTTGTCTGACTTAATCATCGGAGTGTCTTCCTGCCATAATGATGGTAGGTTACTTTGACAGATTATTGTCTTGCTGGTCACAAGTCACAATATTGAGAGCATTTATTTTGCTAAATATTGAAATTTCTAATTTTCCTTCTTGATTGTGAAAACCAACCCACTTATAGTAGGGAAAAATTATCCAAAGATATGCGAACATTACTCAAATATTTCAGAGAAATACATCCATTGTTCGGCCCTCTTAAAACAAATTCGTTGCTTCACTATAGATGTTAGATAATCGCAACTGACGTGTGTCTCCCAAAAAAAAAAAGGCTCAATCTTACCCCATTTGTTTGCATGTTGAAATTACTGCGTTTGACTCACTCTCACACAAAGAACAAAAAATTGACTAAAAAGTGATAGACGAAATTTCTACGTCTCAAACCAAAAATGAGACTAACTATATATAGAAGAGTAATGCTACACACAGATCTTACACAGATACTTTCGGAATCATTGGATGTACGTAAAACCCTTTGTGCATTGAGTATCTCACATGTATCCAACAGTTTCAGAAACATCTATGTAAAATTTGTGTCTTTAAGATTTGTGTTTTAAGACTTATTGTATATAGAACAATAGATGGATCTTTAAGTTGCATGAAATAAATAAAAAAATAATTAAAGACTTAATCATAAACCGAGTGAAATTTTCTAATTTCGGTGAAATCTTCCGGTGTTCTCGTGACATTTATCAAGCCAAAGCCTTCCGACATAATATGCTTGATACCCAGTCAGGAATAATAAACTAATAGGTGGATTCCACCATCAAAGCAAGAGAACAAGCAACTTTGCTACGAGTACACCATGGAATGAAATGAAATGAAAGCCGCCAAATGCTTTTGGAATCCTACGTGGACCATTGTTCTGTCCTTACTTGGCCCATTTACCATGAGTACACATCCACTCTATATCAAGAATAAAATGATACACTTAGTGTAGTGTGACTGTGCTGTGCCCTAAACTGTTTTGTGTACCAACTAAATTTCCTTTTGTGTATTTTGTATATGAAATTTATTAAAAAAAATTTATTTTAAAATTTCGAATTCATGGTTATTTCAAAATATTCTCTTAAGTCGACGGTAAATTTTTCAAATTTTTTTAAAATAAAATTTAGAAAACACGACCTAAAGGACCTAAAGGGATTCAAATGAGCGGTATCGGTTATTTTTTTTAATGCGGTGATGGCAAAATAGACATATTTTTGTAGTTTTCTTTTTACTGTTGTCACCGCCGCATTAAAAAAAATAACCGATACCGCTCATTTGAATCCCTTTAGGTCGTGTTTTCTAAATTTTATTTTCAAAAAAATTTGAAAAATTCACCGTCAACTTAAACGAATATTTTGAAAATAACCGTGAACTCGAAATTTTAAAATAATATTTTGTTAATAGGTTGCTGCACAAAACACATAAAAAGGAGTTTGGTTTGGCCACAAAACTGTGTCGTTTCAATGCACAGCACAGCTGCAAGTGCACAACAGCTCCCCCCATTCCGTAGTGTGACATAGTCAGGACAGAATCAGGATTATACGTTTGGTGGAGTCGAAATTTTTTTTTTTTAAGGAAAGGGAGAGTGGCGAATTTAATTTGGGGGGCCAAATTGTAATTTTTTTTATAATTTTCAAAACTTTTGGAGGGACCTGGGTCCCTATGGACTCCATGTAGCTCCTCCCCTGGGCGTAGGATGAACGGAATGAGATAGCTCGTTGTACATAATGCATAATAGGAAGCGTTGCGCATCAAAAATCTATTATGTACAATACAAAACAAGAAGTATTGTGTGTGAAAACAACATAGTTTTGGTGCACAACATGCCTACTGCACATTAAGACACCAAGTCCAACACGAACTCGGAAATTTAACGTAACGAGCCATTTATTAAATATAATCATAAAAATCTCTTTTCATAGCAAACCGCAATGAGAAAAAACTTAACTTGGACTTTCATATACTTGCCAAAAGTTTATATATACATCATTTCTTACACAATCTTGAACTTTTATCAATAATGATTTAAAATTAAGTATATTCTCCTAATTAATCTCAAAGAATCTTTTAATATGGTGATGATGTTATTAAGAGTTTGGGCCATCGTATCTCGGTTTCAGTATGACTGATCATTTGTTCGGATCAATGAGAGAAAGGGGCACCTAGGAGCGATGAAGGAGAACTAATCGAAGTAGATGTTTCAAAAGTTCATTCAAGTGTACGAATTGATCATTTGTTCGGACCAAGGAGAGAAAGGGCGCCTAGGGGCGATGAAGGAGAACTAATCCGCAAATTGGACTATTGGAGCAGACCGAGGACTGAGGTATCTTCGACGCATCTTTGTACTGGACTTTGGGACACTTAGAGAGTCAGTACTGAATGAGTTCCACAAGCCAAATTTTGCCATTCACCCGACGGTAACAAGATGTACAAGGATTTGAAAAGAACTTATTGGTGGAGCAGAACAAAGAAGGATGTGGCCAAGTACGTTGCTACTTGCCTCACATGTCAGCAAGTCAAGACAGAAAATCAGAAATCAGGAGGAAACTTGCAACCTTTACCTATACCATAGCATATTGTTAAGGATTTTATAACAGAACTACCTAAGTCAATTTAGGGACGTGATGCCATTTCGGTTGTCGTGGACCATCTGATGAAGTCGTCACATTTCTTGCCAATTAAGCTATCATACACGATGGATTCATACAACTGACTATATATCAAGAAGATCATCAGATATTAGACAAAGACCCAAGATTCACATCGACATTCTTGCAAAGCCTACAAAAAACATTGGGAACCAATCTTTGAATGAGTATTGTCTTTCACCCTCAGACCAATGGACAATCATAAAGGACTATAGAAACATTAGAGGACATGCTCAAAGCTTGTGTTCTAGATTTTTGTGAAAGCTAGGAGAGACATTTGCGTTTGGTAGAACTAGCATACAACAACAGTTACCAAGCAAGTATCGAGATGACCCCGTACGAAGCGTTTTATGGACACCCGTGTCGATCACCTGTATGTTGGACCGAAGTAGGAGAGACTAACCTTCTAGGACCAGAAATTGTACAAGAGACCACCGAGAAAATTAAAGTCATACAGCAACAACTATTGATAGCATAGAGCAAAAAACCTATACGCATCATTGACTTCGAATAGAAGACTCTATGAGGAAGGGTCATCGGTCTTGCCAGAGTACTATGGTACAAAAAGTAGATGGCGAAAGAAATCTTAAAAGAGGAGTTCTTGTTGTTAAGATGTGAAGGAGAATGAGATACCTACTTGGCCGATGAATGTCGTGTCAACTAGAGATGCAATTGGGTCAGTTGCCAAAGCCATTGCTATTGGGAGTGCAATCTTTGCAATTTCTATACCAAGATCATCCGTTTTGAATACTAGATTGCTCATTTACATCTGAAATAAACTAGTCCTTAGCTCTAAAACATCAACAAAGGTACTGATAGAAAAACTACGTGAGTAAAACACTCCTGGACTCAGAGATAAGGTGCTTCCTATGGACAAACTTATATTAGCTTTAGTTGTGGCTTCTAAAAAAACTATAAAATTATTTTCTTGCTCACACAATAGCGTATCCACTAAGCAGCTCATTTGATCTATCTTAAAAAAAGCAGACCTCTTGGGCAGGTGGAAGCTTGGTCAGTGGAACTTGACGAGAATGATATCCGATATCTCTCCAGAACAGCGATGAAAGGATAGATCCTTGCAGATTTTGTTGCTAAGTTTTTACCTAGTCTGGAAGAGGGGATCCCAGTAAAAACCAAACTACAACCCCTTGAGCTAGAAGCATAAAGAGAGTCGGCACCCGATACTACACTTCGTTTGGAAGTTACTAAAGGATCTAGGATTGGGATAGCTTTGTGTTCTCCAGAAGCATTGGCACTAGAATAATCCCTCTGTCTTAACTTTAGTTCTTCAAACAATAATGTAGAATATGAAGCATTGATTGCCAAAATAAACTGTGTGTTTAATCTTGGAGCAAAGGCACTCGTTATTCATTGTGATTTCCAACTGGTTATCAATCAGCTATTTGGAGAATATGTTATTAGAGATGAGTGAATGGGCTCTTACCCCGAGAAGGTTAAGGAGGAATTAAAGAGGTTTTCTACTAGATAGATTGTCTAGGTAAGTTCTAGGCAAAACAATCATCTTGATGCCTTAGCTTGCCTGCCGTTGGCAGTTCCAGCAAAGTGTCACCAAACAATCTGTGTTGATTCACTATAGGCCGAGCATAGAGGTTCCGATAACGAAGAAGACTTTGTACCTTGACCTTGGCCGCAATTGGATGGACTCTATCATCGCATATCTTAAAGAAAGGGTATTATTAGAGGACAAGAAAGAAGCACACATAATCAAAGTCAAAGTTGTCAAGTTCTGATTATTCCCTGCTAACCAACTTTACAAGAAATTACTCACAGGCCCTGTTTGAAGTGCTTGCACTCCAGTTTAGTTCAGCAATTTTTAATTGTACAAAATACATGAGGAGGTGTGCGTCAATCATGCAGAAGGCAATCGATTGCTCATCGAGCAATTTCTCAAGGTTATTAGTAACCATATATGCAATAAGATGCTGAGGTGTATGTCCAATCATGCAAAAAGTGTCAAACGTTTTCTCCTATCATACATACACCAGTTGCTGATCTGGCACCGTTAACCTGTCCTTGGTTGTTTACCTAATGGAGCTTAGACATTGTGGGACCATTCCCAAAGATGAAGGGCCTGAGGAAGTACCTTATAGTCAACATAGACTATTCCACCAAGTGGATAAAGGTAGAATCACTTGTCAGTACTAACTCGACACTATAATAATACTCGAAAAAGTCCTTGAACACAGATTTTTGTGCACAAATTCAAATACATAAGTGTTTAAAATTTTCAAATGCACGTGTAATTTATATAGTAGTAAAGAATTTCACTCGCATTGAACATATCTATATCTGAATTTATATATGCAAGTTTTGTAACTGGTGGTAATTCACGTGCTGAATAGTCTTGTCTGATTAATCTCTCATACAGTGTGTTTTTCTCGAAAAGGCAACAGACGTTAGACACTCCAATTGTATTGGGCTGAGTTTGCCTGCTGGGTCTGTATTTTATTCTTATAATTTAACGAGACCTAGAAACATATAATGATCCTCGTCAAGTGTCTCTTAATTTGTCACTTCCCACTTTTTGAGTTTTATCCAAAATTAAAATTACAAAAAAAAAAAAAGCATGTATTATTGAAAGTTATAATCTTTGTATTTGGTTTTATGTCAATATTTTTGAGATTAGTTGTTTTTCTTGATAAGAGAAATTAAAATAACATATGAACATGAACTGTAATTAAACAAAACTCAGAAAACAAAAAGGGAGACAATAAAATTGTCTTTTTATTTTTTTCGTCTCTAGTATTTTTTAATGTTTAATGTTTAATTTTTATTTTTAAGAGAAATTTCAACTCAAGACAGAAAATAAATCGTAAAAGTTCGGCACAAGTCTAACCCCAAAAAAATTGTTGAAAACATAAAGACTGCTTGGATTCAAAGTCTAAGTTTTGGATTGGCTTGAAGTTATCTGCATGAACGTTTGAAAAATTAAATAAAAATTTGCAAGATTTTGTGTTATCTTCTTTTTTGTTCGTTTCACAACTTTGTCCAATAAATTAATCTAAGTTTTGAAGAAAAAATCAGAATGAACAAAAGGCAAAACTCAGTATAGGTACATTAAAGCAAAATGAACAAAAGGCAAAATTCGGTATAGGTACATTAAAACTCACCATTTCTCTCTCTATTTTTCTCCATCCAGTTGAATATTCTAATTTTCTATGCTACTTAATTTGTATGAATGCTTAATTACTTTCCAAGATAGAGTGCATACATATTTTTTTTCAAAAAATATTACGTGATCCAAACAAATCTATATTATAATATACACAGCAGCTAGCCTGGGTATTTATGTCGTATGTAAAATAATCTAGGGCCAAACAAGCAGAGCGTACTAGAAGAAATGAACATAAAAATTAATTGTCCGGAACATATGTAATAGGTATTATTTGCGAACGTTACTTGATTCTGGCTATTTATATCGTATTGCGGCCTTGGGCTGATTTGTGATGTTTTATTGAGGGTAGGGTGTTGAGTCATTTGGGGAGGCCACTTCATTTCATAAAAATCAAATTTTTGAGAGAGATCTCATAATTTTCCTAAGTCTCTTCCTTCCTCCTTCATCCCCTCCCTTCTCCCTTGCATTCTCACCACCAAGCACTTGATCTATACACATGTTTGCACTGATTCCTCCTAGAACCCGAGTATTCTTGTTGATTGCTTGCCCTTGGAATGCATTTGCTTGGAGGGAGGTTGGTTCAAGATTTCTACATATTGGAAAAGCTAGGGTTTGTGTTCAAGCTTCATCCATTGGATTTGCAACTTGAGTTGTCACTCGAGCGACTTGTTGAGAGACTTTCACTGTATTGTAGTCACTCGAGCGACCTTCCCTATTTGCCATGGATCATTTCTTTGGGTTTGGTTCATCTTTATATGTGATTATGGAAGGTTATTCAACTTATGGTGATATTCCTTGTATTTCAATTGTTTATCTTACGCATTATGAAATTTAATGTAATTCATAGACTTGTTATGAATTAATGAATAAAGATACAAATTGAACTTTTGATTAAAGGACTAGCATAGAAACTCAAAACGTGTAACGATGGACTAGACTTCAAGAATGCTAGGATGATTATACTAGATTCCTACGGGAATGCTAAGAGTAAAGTGAACTAAACTCTCTCTCGAGATTACTAGGAAGTGAACTAGGTTCCTACAGGAATACTAGGAAGACGAATGTGATAATTTGAACGGACTTATTGGTGATGCACGTGGGTTGTGGAATGAAATACTTGGAATGATGGACTAACTAGATCAAGCCTCGAATCATTATGCTTGTTACTTACATTTTACTTTCTATCTGATGTTTAATGAGCTTGTTCATACTATTTTATATTGTGAACTGTTGTTTGTCAATCATCTCATATACTCATAACACTTGTGTAGATATCCCTATTAAGCTGTGTAGCTCACCCCTTGCGTTTTCAAGTGTTGTTCAAGAAAACTAGCATAGTGTGCTTGGCATTAGAAATTCGATTTTAAGAGGAACTTCTTGATTCATCGAATCTCTTCCATCCTATGTTCTTAAAACCTTGAAGAAAGAATTACAAGATGATAAGAGAAGTCAATCTTTAAAAATCATCTGCATATGCGTCAGTTTTATCCGGAATCTTGAAATTAACACAAGAAAATGCAAGCCTGAGTTTACCAACCTTGTAACCAACTCCTAAGAATTTCCACCCCGTGTGTGCGGTTTAGGTTGTTGCACGATACAGGACCTCTGGGCTGACTCTGAGAATTCAATAGAATTCAAAAAATTTAAAACATCGATAAGAATTTAAAAAATTCAGATTATACGAAAAGAAAATTATGAAATTGTGTCTGGAAATTTTTTATCTGTGAATATTTTTTTTACTCGGTCATATTTATCTTATATTTTAGATTTGTGTCGAACTCATCCTAGTTTTATATATATAGTTGAGTATATTCCACTGGCTTTGGAATCATTCAGAAATAATACAGTCTAACCAGAATTTGTGTCAAGTCATCCTAATTCTTTTACCACTGAGTATCCGGTGTCTTTGGAATCATTTGAGAATAAATATATACTCTAACCAGAATTTGGGACAACTCATCCTAGTTTTTTTTTAATGTATCCGATCGATTTTAAAATTATAAATTATTCGAGAATAATATACTCTAACCAGAATTTGAGTAAAGTACTCCTCCTTTTCACTTTCACTTGAGAATCATACAAACCATTTTTGTGGTTCAGTGGGCCTCCTTGTCACTTGTCAAGGTAATCCTATGGGAAAACAGCTTCTATAAAGACATGCACTATCTCTTATTGTAGTTGCCAAACCAATACATACCCCAAATAGTTTTCCCCTCCTGCTCTTTGAATTAGAAATCTTTTCTCCTTGCCCATTTGTCTACTAAAATTCTCAAAATTTTGAAGAAATTTCTTTGGGGTTTTCCTGTGAATGTGAGTGGCAACTATTTCCTTTGAATCTTGAAACTTCTCTACAAAATGTGTACGTTGTTTGGCTTGATTACTTTATATTTTCTGCGGGTTTTTTAATTCATTGGGAGTCCTCAACTCACCAATTTTATAACAAAATACTTCTATATGGGTATGGGCGGAACTACATTAAAAAAAAATTATATTTCGGCCTCAAAATATATTTGCTCCCTATTTTTTCAAAAAAATAAATAATAATTCGACCCCCACGAAGTTCAAATTCTGGTTCTGTTCTTGCATATGGGTTTTGGGTTTTCTCCATACCTTGTGACCTTACATGATTTGGATTTTAGGTTTTTTTTTTTTTTTTTGGAATTATACTTGTTTTATGCCACTTAATTTACCATTTGGGGAGCAGAGCATTGGGTAATGGTCTTTTTTGTTCTTCAGTTCTTAAGCCAACTGTGTACATATATATGTGTGTGTATGTGTGTGATATGATATGCTGAAATTTGCAGATTGGGGCTCCATCTGTGAAATTCTGCGTCTCCCCTGGGCACCATTAGCTTGCGGAAATCTTCTGCAGATTTTGCTTCTCTCTCAAATATGGCAGAGGAGAATTATCAAAGACATCCATCTGAGAAGAAGAGGACAATTCCCCTCTGCATATTTTTCAAGGATGCGAGGTATCCCTTCTCTTTACTGTATATGTATGTATGTATGTATATGTATGTATATAAATGCATGTATATATGTATGTTGGCAGGCCTGCACACACACACTAGCAGCCGGTACCCACACAATGCGTGAGCGTATAGGTTTAGACGAAAGTACGTAATTAGTGACTCATACGTTGAAGTCACCGTACGAAAAACTTGAAGGCTTAGGAAGAGGGGATAATTAGGAACTTTTTATTTGGAAACGGTGCGAAATGAAATATCTAAAACAATTTGTGAATTCGTAATAAATATAGGAAATGAAATCATAAGAAAGTCAAACAATTGAGTAGGTAAGAAACTATGTACATAATTGATTTGAACATGAAATCGGCTTGCCAACCATCAGATAATTTCACAGCTTACTATCAAAATATGAAATATTTTACGGGGCTGTCAAGCGCTTTAAAAAATTGATAAAACTATGTTATTAATTTTCACAAATATATTATTCTTTATAATATGATACGATCATAATCTAAAGTTAATCTCAGCCTTGTTACTTGCTGGACATTACCTAAATTTCTCGTGTCATTATCGATATGTAGATCACGGAAAATTTATTTTAAAATCAGGAATTATTATATCTGAAATAAATACATGATACAATATTCCAGAAGAAATCAACGGACTGCGTCAATTCTTTTGTATTTTTTGTCTTCCACTTAAAAGCAAGCGACGGTACCGCGTTGTCTTCTAAGTTACGTGAATTTTATGAACTTGACTTGAACTGTACGTAGAGCAAGCGACGGTACCGCGTTGTCTTCTAAATTAC
>JABCMJ010027700.1:0-19512 GCA_014822125.1 Arbutus unedo | reverse complement strand
CAAATAAAAAGTTTAATTCAAAGCTTTAAAAATATTTAAAAAATTGATACTAATTATTTGAAATCAATCTCAGTTCTGAAGTTTCAAATGAGGTAATATTGCAAGCTGAATTCACGAAACTTCATTCTATTTTAGAAATTATTAGCGTGTGGCTCCATTTTGCTTATGATACATTTTTCCTTATTTGAAGTTAAAATTTATTTCCTATTTGGGCTAATTTAAGCCATGCTTTACTTGAATGCGAGAAGATAAAATTTTCCCCGCAAGGATTGGTTGGGTTAGAGTTTGCGTGACAGGGGGAGGGCAGGGAAAGTCGAGCGACACAATTTTTACTTGTTTAATTGGTTTATGGAATAAAAAGTGAGATTTTAAAATATTTGTTCACGTTTTGTTAAGGAAGAAAAATAAATGTCATAATATATTTTATTTTTTTATTTTTTCATCATGTGTAGTAATAAATAACTTGTATAATTTATCTTATTAATATTTATTTTTTAAAGGGTGATAATTGACGTTACAAATCTATCCACATAATCACCTCATTTTTCTTCTATTTTCTTCCAATTTTAGAGGTGAAGTGATGTGCTAAAAGCACTTGTACTCTTCCCCTCCCATTTCCCTCCGTCTCCCTCACTTTTCTTTCTAAATTCAATCTAAACACAAAAATAACCTCCAAATTTCTCACCTCCCCACCTAATCCATTATAGATGGGTAGATTTTCTCAATCAGGGCGGAAAGCTAATACCACAATATCCAGCAGAAACAATGCTCTCAATATGAGTGGACCTGTGATCTGCAAAATAATAAATCGTCAAAATGCACTCTGCTTCTGTGGCATGAAGACACTCCGATGATTAAGTCAAGCAAAAGCTCACAGGATGATCAATAACTCCAGCTAATATTCTCTATTAGCAAGCGAAATTATACACTAATTAGAACGTACCTTTTTTGTTGATTTGGAGCTTTATTTATAGATTTATCTTTAATCATAATTCTCTTAGGATTCTGATTGGAGTAAAGCGTTTTTTGATTGGCTACTACTAAGATAACTTTCTATCAAGCAGTTATCTTCTATTATTAGAGTTTTATTCAATTAATATTTTTCGTATTAATTAAATTGGTCGTTGACTTCTCATCTATATCTATTAGAGTTGTATCCCGACTTATTCGGGATTCTGCCTTATCTCGAAATAACAGTCATGCATCGCCTTTCTTGGGTCGATGGTATCTCGGACCACCCTTCTCAGGTCGGCTAATCGTCAAACCACCTTTATCAGATCGGCTAGATAGATATTTGACCTTCTCGGCTCAACTACAGTACAGATAATCCTCCTAAAGTCAGCTATACCCCCACGTGATCGGCACGTGTATGCTCGTGTGCGTTCTATCTGATGCCGAACTGAATCTCTTGTTGATAGGGATAAATGTATTTTTTCATCTATATATACTTTTACTCTCGTCATCCATCAATCCAAACTAGGTGTTAGAGTCCAATAAAACAATGTATTAAATATAATCAAAACAAATAAAAAATAATTTAATTCAAACAATTTTGATTATATTAAATTATACTTGAGACAAAATAATTTAATAATTTAATAATAAATCCTCAAATTTAAGTAAGCTCGGAAAGTTGGGGAGTTTTAAAATGGATTATGACGCTTTTCCATAAGAGTGGATGAGGTACTTGATAGGTAGTAGATAAGCTTGGAAAAGGGTGTTATGGGGTCGCTGACATTAAGAAAATAAAAATATATATTAGTACTGTGACACATATTTTACTTAAGTCATCAATGTGAAAACTGAACAGAGACAGCAGCATGATGTGATGCACAAGATAAACCAACCCACCGCCAGCCCCCACCCACTTTCACCAGATTTGCAAGAAACTTTTCATTCTCCACCTAATCATAAAGTAAGTAAAAGTGAATTTTCTTTTTAAGGATACACGCGTTTTTTTATTGGGAAAATAGTTGGTCTCAGGAAGTTTTTCAGAAAAATTTTTAGAATTTAAAATAAGTGTACTAATTTTTTTTGATTTTATAGGCTTTTAAATCTCAATAAATTATAACTCTTGATTTTGAATTTGAAAATATTTTTAAAAAAAGTTTTCTAAGTGTGTAGCACTCTTTTTTTTTTATTTTGATGATCACGCGTTCGTTTGATAGGAGTTGGGTCTTACTCCACCCTGCATAAAAAGATCAATCCCCTAAGATGAGTCTTTCATCGAATAACAATTGTCAAAGCTTAGATCAATCCCTTAAGCTCTTTTTTAGGTTTCATATTTGAAACCTCTTAGATGTTATTAGCTTTTTTGGGACTAGTTTATACATAGCAAAATGTCTTATTTTTAATTGGGACCCCCGCAAGTAGATGGTGAGATTGGTCTCCAAGGACTAATCGACATTAGGTTGGAAGTAATTCCAAAATCGAATAACTCAGCTATCAAAAAAAAAAAAAAAACAATTGTCTTGGTTTGGAATTTAGGTGCATAATTTTAAATTAAAAATTATATACTTACATCAAGTACTTATAAATATCTAATTTGACCTTTTAATTTTTCATGTTCTTTGTGGAGAGACAGAAAGACATAGTTAGTCTGTCACCCATGTGATCCTTCAACACTCACGGGAATGCCACGAATTTGTTTTGAGATTGTAGTCAAAACATTGCGAACATTTGAATTTTTAGAAAATAATTTCATAAATTCAACAAGCAAATTTACATAACAGAATTTCAATACAGAATTAAACTCTACGCCAAGGCTAGTTGATCTCCTAAACTTTATGCCTTCGCTTCAGCAACAACTCAATGTGTCGCTCGGTGTCCAGCAACCTCTCCAGGTCAAAACACACCGCTTCCACCCTCCCTACCCCCTCAAGGGCAACATCTCACTTGAACTCAGCACAAGTAGCCCTATCTTCAGCTCCTCGAGCCTTGTCATCATTAGCAACGGACTTCTCTCTCTACCCTCAAGGCTTCCTAGGCATTATGCAGCTTGTTGACGACGACCTTAATTTCATCCTAGGTAGTGTCCTGCTCTGTGCAAGATTGGCTCAGTTGGGCAAGAACCTAACTCTTGGAAGCCCCAACAATGGTTGATGTTATTTGAGCCGCCTCCATCTTTTCTTCGGTAAGGCGAATGTCATTGATCTTAGTGTGAATCTATCTCTCAAAATCTAAACGCTCTAGGAGAGGTCCACACTTTCGGCGTTGGACTGCAAAAAGACACATGGGTGATTAATTAGAACCTATAGGGAAGAGGAAAGACAAGAAACAATGTCAGTAACAAAAATGCTTGTTCGGCTTAAGCCGACGAAGAGGTTCCTAGCCAGTGTGTCGGTCGGTATCTAGCTCAGCAAATTCATTTCCCCTCTAACTTTGCTTGAACGAGGTCACAGGCTTTGTTAAGGTTGTTTAGCACATTATCTTCGGGGATGGGGCCAGAGAAAATGAAGGGGTAGATCATGTTAGCCATTCGGCAAGGCACATACAAAGGTGGAACAAGATGATTGGCTTCGACAATGCCCCTTCCCTTTATGAGTGAGAGCAATGGAGGAGTGCGCCAGTCAAGGGTGGAGGCACGATTTAAGGCACATGCCTACTAGTCGGTTCAAGTTGTAGGTGAGTTGCAAATGGTTACTCAGCCAGGCGGTCCCACCCGTGATCAGTCGATAGGGCAGACCCTAGATCAGTTTGCGTTGGCGACAGTCGGCCAAATTAATAGCAAAGAAGCTTAATCAGAATGAATCAGACATTTTCTTCTATGATTGAGGAAGGATCTTATCAACATCCATGAATGAGAAATTATAGATCGAATCGCTGAATCTGAAAACTTGGGTGCTATCATATAGCTTTGTATTGGCTAAGTTGACGAGTTGGAGATAAGCAGACTCGAACAGCAGACATCCGCGCAGGGTAAATCAGTATGATTTCTAGCTAAAGTAATGCAAATTTTTCTCTATTTGTTTCATGATAAATGTGAGAGAACAAAATTAGAGAACCCCCTTGAGAGATCAATTTATAGTGTGTGGATGAAATCTTGAGAGTGCTTATATATTAAGCTTCTTTTAAGAATTTTCAAATTCTTTAATATATTGCGTAGTCCTTTGAAGAAGTTTAAAGGCATCTTTGAGGTCAACATCAAAAGGTTTAAGGAGTCGAATCTTGAAGGAGCACTGTTCAGAAAAGATTAAAAAGAGTCGACAATCAGATTCTAAATCTGCATAGCTAAGTCTGGGTTTTATTGTGAGGAACTCTCTAGATCTGCATTTTTTGTATTTTAGTGTTTTCTTTCCTCCCGTAGTCTTTTTTTTGGCTTTGGGGCTTTTCACTTATATTTATGTTGAAGATTTTAAAGGATTGTAAATGAAATTGGAATACAAGAGGGTTTAACGAGGCAACCAGAAGATCCTACTGATTATAGTCGATTCCGACCTGCATTAGTGTCCACAATTCCACCATTAATGTGCATTGATGATCCTATTAATCTCTTCATTTATATTTTCGACGATTTCAAAAGATTAAAGGGTTCTACAAATAGAGAATTCTGTTTTTTATTTCAATCCACTGAGCAATGGGAATTTCGTCTTGCACGATGTTCAACCTTTTGGTTTTTCATATTCTTTGTGGAGACATAGATAGACACAGTTAGTTTGACAAGTGCTCGATAGGTAGGTGTTTCTTCGGTTGAGAGAATTGCTTTACCCTAGGTGATAGGCGCCGGTGTGGCCCTTCAACACCAGCGGGGAGGTGTAGGAATGGCAACGGACCGGACCGGATCGGATATTAGGATCTTCGTATCCGATATCTGAACGCTAACCAATAACCATATCCAATTCGATATCCATCGGTTATTAAAATCAGTGAACCATAACCATATCCAACGGATATCGGTTAATTCCCGAACTGAATAGATATCCGTAATTTTTCCGAATCCGCCCCAATCTGATCCGATCCGAACGTAATTTTTAAAAAAATGAATTTCTATTCATATTTTGAAAATGAACTATTATTCATATTTTGGCAATATGAATAAGAATTCATTTTTAGTTTTAATTATATATATATATATACATATATATATATATATATATATATATATGAACTATTATCGGATCTCAAATCTGTTGGTTAGTCTTAGTTTTATGTTTTATATATATTATATTACACACATGCGAATATTATATATATAAATATATATTGTGTGTGTGTGTGTGTGTGTTTGTATTTATGTATGCGGTTCGGTTTTGGGTTCAATTCGGTTACAGATATCTGTTCAGTTATTTTTGAATATTTAACAATAATCGTATTTGAAAAGATATTTATTTGTCTACTCCATAACCATATCCACGGAGAATATTTCAATTACGATTCGGGAATAAAAAATCGATTACGGTTCGGATATCCATCGGATCGGATCAAAAGGCCAACCTTAGAGAGGTGACGAATTTGTTTTAAGATTGTAGGAAAATATATGTGAGCATTCAAATTTCAGAAAATTATTTCCTAAATTCAACAACCAAATTTCAATACAGAATTAAACCCTACGCCAAGGCTAGTTGATCTCTCAAACTCTATGCCTTTGCTTCAACAGCAACTCAATTGTGTCGCTTGGTGTCCAGTGACCTCTCTGGGTCAGAACGCACCGCCTCCACCCTCTGTATCCCCTCAAGGGAAACATCTCACTTGAACTCAGCTCGAGCAGCCCTATCTTTAGCTCCGCGAGCCCTAGCTAATAGACTTCCCTCTCTAGCCTTAAGGCTTCCTGGGTAGCATCCATCCTGTCGATGACGGCCCTAAGTTCAACTTGGGCACCATCCCGCTCCTCACAAGATTGGTGCAGTTGGGCAAGAGCCTTACCCTTGGAAGACTCAACAGTGGCCAATGCCATCTGAACCGTCTCCATCTTTTCTATGGTGAGGTAAACGTCCTTGATCTTGGCATGAATTTGTATCTCAAAATCTAAACCGCTGAAGGATAGGTTCACACTTTTGGCGTTGGACTAAAAAAGACACATGGGCAATTAATTAGGACCCACAGGGAAGAGGGAGGACTAAAAATAATACCAGCAATAAAAATGCTTACCCTGCTCAAGCTGAAAAAGAGGTTCATGCCCAATGTGCCGGTTGGGATCTAGTTCAGCAAGTTCATTTTCCCTTTAACATGTGCGTGAACAAGGTCACAGGATTTGTCAAGATTGGTCAGCACACTATTTTGGGGGATGGGGCCTGAGAAATTGAAATAGTAGATCATGCCAGCCGTTCTAGCATGAATAGAGGTGGAGTAGGACGATTGGCTTCACGCAGTAACACCCCTTCCCTTTATGCGTGAGAGCAATGGGGGAGTGCCATTCGGGGGTGGAGGCACAACTTCAAGCACACGCCTACTAGTCAGCTCGGGTTGTAGGTGAGTTGCAAATTCTTGCTCAACCAGGCAGTCCCGCCCATGATCAATCGGTTGGGCTCACCCTAGATCCGTTTGTGTTGGCGGCAATCGATCGGTTGGCATAGGCGAAGAGGCACTGGGCTCTACCGGTCCCCTTCGAAGTTGGTACAGCGGTTTCTTGACGTATGCTTCCTCCTCCTCCACAGGGCTGCCTCCCTTCACTTCATGCTCTGCCACCTTGGGTTTCTTGGCAACATGCTTGCCTGTTGTGGGCTTGTTGAATGTTTGAGGATCTACCTGTGGCCTCTTAGAGACCTTCTTCTACTGGGAATAGCCCCTGGAGTTACAAAGGGAGAAGAAGGAAACTTGTTGACAGTAAGATGGATAGAGAAAAAGTATGAAACAAGAGCAAACTAGAAACAGGCCTTGGAGGTCAGAAGCAAAAGTAGAGGCAGAGGAGCGATGGCATTATTAAAGCTGAGCACGAATAGGGCCCATCCTCATTCATCCTCTCGAGGAAGGCCTCGTCCAAAGGATAAATGATGGGTGTGGTTGCAAATGAAGACTAGGCAGGTCACCTCACAAGCAGAGTACTCTGGTGGACGCTTAGGTAGGACCTCCTCCAATTCGGATTCCTAACCATCACCCCCAATAAAAAAGAATTGATTCTTCTGGCCCTTATTGGAAGAAAGGATCCTGGAGATCATACTACACCCGCCCCTATTCTGGAAGTACCACCAGTTTGAGTCATACTTGGCCTTTTTTGGTTGCTAGCAGTAGAGGAACCCGGCGAGATAAAAGACCATCCTCTGTCACCTCTATGGTGCCAAACCAAAATCATGGAGAGTAGTAGCCACCAAGTGTTTAGTATTAGCTGGTCGGGTAATAGGTTCAAGAAATGGAGAATTTCTATGATTATCGGATGGAAAGGGCCTACATTGAAAACTGCTTTCGTGGAAGCAAACCTTGCGATCAAAGAAGGTGCAAGCCCTCTTGCCCTTGCTGGGTGGTCTCAAATAAATAGAGCCATGGATCAAATACGTGACCTTGATCCAGTCCAGTTCTTGGATGGTAAGGACAGATGGAAGGTTCTCAACGTGAAAGGTTGTTTTTTGGGGGACATCAAACGGGTCTACCACAGCTAGAGGAGTGGCGTTAATGACCACCCCTACCCCCCCTCGCCCACCCTGCCCACCCCACATCTCCAAAGTTATGAAAAGGAAGAAGAGGATTCAAAAGACTTTAGATCGATGGGGTGCAGAGGGGTTCTAACCAAGTCTTTGTCACTCATAAGTAAGGCTGAGTTGAAGATAGATAAAAGGCCTCCAAGAATTGCTGGCTAACAATCCAACGGTCTATAGGGACAAAGTAGAGGGAATCCTCCAGGGAACACTGAAAGAAAGAGAACAAGTGGGAAGTCGAGTAGGTCGGGGAAAAAGCCTCGATAAAGATTCACGGATTGGACAAATCCAAAGTGTGGTGAGGGAGAAGCAACAAGAGAAGAAAGCAGGGAGGTAGAGCAACATGAGAGGTTCGAAAGGAGTTGAAAGAGTTCCTGGGGCAAAGACCTTTCTTTTAAATGATAGGGATTAAGCCACAGTGCCATATCAGTCACACATTCATGAATAATAGCCAAGCGTGGGAATGTCTTTTGAAGGACTCGCGGATTGATACACATGTATGGTCCAACTACCGCAAGGCGACGCGCATTAAATATCAATAGTAACTGCCACCTCTTGATCATTGGAATGATTTTGTATCCCTCAATTTATACTTCGGCAAGGAAATGAAGGATAACTAATGAGCCTGATTTGAACTCAAGTCTCAGGACCAAACCCTACAAATAACTTTCCCACTTCAAATATCATTTGATTCAATCATTCAGAGCAAATGGGAAGAAAGAAGGGCTCAATCTCAAGCGGTGCAAGTAGTTTTCCTCTTCAACCACCATCAACCATTATCTTCTATGCTTGTTGAGCAAGTATAACTGGGGTGTACAAGAACAGGGCTATGAATTCTAGGTTTTTACAGTTTTTGGGTGTTTCAAACCAAGTGAATATCCTATTCTCTCTATGAAATTCCAAGTGCACCATGTCTACGAGACCCTTTAGGAGTGTCCAATTACCAAATGTGGGTTCTCTAGAAAGAAACAATAGCAATGGAAGTTTGGACGAGGAAGAAGGAAGGAAGAAGTAGCGATGAACATCTAACACCTATCGTTGCGAGAATATTAATAGAGAGATAGATAGGGAACATGAAGGAACCTCAAGGGGTATGGCTGGATCTTCTACCCAATCCAAAATGAAATCAAAAGTCTTTTCTAAACCTCGACAAAACCTACAAGAAAACTCATTCCGAGAAGAAAACAAACTAAAACACCCATTGAACCACAAATCGAAGAGAAGTCTCAAGGACGTGTTGAGGAGGTTGGAAGTAGCTCCTCTAGTGAGGAGAGATTAGTTTTACCAGAGGCCGAGCTTGCGGTAGCCAAAGAGAATGGAAGGGGAAGGTTGTAGCTACATCTCAATCAAAGTCCAAAGTCCAAAGCCCCATCTCAACCTACTCCTACCAAGCCTACCAAGAAAACCACTGCAAAGAGAAAATAATCTTCTAAATCCTCGGGCTCACAATCAAAAAATTTAAAACTGAGTGAGAAGGAGGAATGAGAGAAACCCAAGTGGGAGAAGACAGTACAAGGGAAGAGTGTCACATGTGAGTGGCAAGTAGACCAAGTGAATCATACGATGCTCAACAAGCTTGCTATGGAGTTGCAAGTACGAAAAATTGAACTGGTTATTTGAAGTTGCGGAGGGGTATGTGAGGGACCTAGTGGAGAAATATTATATGCACACTGACTTGAAAGGAATCAATTTGAAAGAACACCTTATCGAAAGTAAAATGAGGGGTGAAACAATTTGGGTGACAAAAGCTAGAATTTTTCAATACCTTGATTTTTCGATCCTCGACCCTAAAACCATTGACATTCCCAAGTATGCCTTCAACCTGAGAGAATTCAATAACCAATACTATGTTGACGAGGTATAGGATGACCCCTCAACCTTCACTGACCAATTCATTTTGGAGTCATTGAAAGAAAATTATCGATTGTTAAACAAGGCGGTAACATACAACATATACCTTATGGCCCAAGAGAATAAACCACCACCAAGGACCATATGGTTCATGCATGTTATGATGACGGAGGAGGTAATTGACTTTGGAAAGGTAATATTTCAAAAATTGTGACATTTCACAAAGGAAGTGGCGAGCACCAATATGATGTTTCAAGCAATGATAACACATTTCTGTGAGGAGAAAGGGATTAAAATTATTAAAAATAAAATCATAAAGGGAAACTCAGGACCAATCAACGCATCATCATTACAAAAAAAATAAAGCATTTTCCATGCCCAAAACCCCTCAACCCAAGCAAACTCCACAAACTACTTCTCAAGCCTATACCACCTCTGAACCTTTATCTAGCCAAGCTAGCCGAACATCTCGAGAACCACTCCTATATCACCATCATCCGCACAGCCTCATGCCCCACCTATCATTCAACCGGGCTCCTCAAATACCCGAGTCCAAGTTGAGTAGTGGACTAAGGAGATGTATCTGAGACAAGTGAAGATAATGGCAACCAAAGAGGTGATCTTTGATGAATACAGAAAGAAAGGGAAGAAAATGAAAAGTTTCAGGGAAAGTCAATGCAAAATTGGAAAATCATGGGAGGATGATGAAATTTGTATTACGGGAAATTGAAGAGTTGATGAGAAATTGAATAGTTGACGGGAAAGAAGTTTGAAGAAGAAGAAAAAGAGAGGGAAAGGGATGAAGAACAACATGTTAAAGGGTAGTTAACCCTATGGTGGGCAGTATTGGGGTGGATATAGAGGCTGCAATGCCCACAGTTGACCCTGTTGTTAAGGAGAGGACTGGACCTATAGACCAGACAATGGATGCTCCAATTGATGACACACCTGACCCTCAGGCAGCCGCAAGAGCAGGCTAGACAGATGAGTCTAATGATGAGGTCTAGGTTGGGGAGTCTATGATCCCACTGGCAATATCGTACCCCTTGTCATCACCTCCACCACCAACTGAGCCTTGATACCACCCATGCACACAGTTGTTGGACAATTTTTTATTATGGAGTATGTTTTGCGTAGTGGTAGATCGAGTCGGTGGATATGTTTTGTTTTTATGTTAGTAGATTTGCATACGTCTGGTTAAGTACTTTCAATCTAGCAGGTTAGCTGCCTATCAGTTGTATTTGGTAGTTGTTTTCACATATTAATGCCATGTGGGGTAATTTAGGAGTAGTGTTAGCTCTGGGTAGAATGACCCAAATCACTTTTTGTAGGAGTCTACACTCGTTTTGTAACCTAACTATTTTTTGTAACCTATAGTCATTACATGCTAATGAAGTCCTCAATTGATCCCCTATTGGTTTTGAATTCAATTTAAGTTGTGTTTATTTTGTTGCATGCTATGAGCATTGGTGTATTTTATTTTCTTTCCGTAATGCAGAATGTGAATATGTAGCTTAGTGTTTCAAAATGTGCTGAATTTGTTGAATGTGTATTATTTTTTCTCCGCTATTGCATTATTGTTGCGCATAATATTGGGATATGCTTTTGAACTTTTTGTTGAGCGCTTTTCGTTTTTGAGATTTATCGAAAATGTTGGAATTGAGACTCGATGTTGATCTCCCATATCTTGCATGTGTATGCTAGCTTGAGTTGTTCAATTGAATTCATGGCTTGGTTGCATAGTGAGTAAGGTTAGCATGTATCTCGTATGCATTGTGTTCATGGACCTAGGATATGGCATATGACTCATTATCTATACATATGGGGGATCTTAATTGTTTAGTTATTTTCCACTTCTCATTTTTGGTTTTTAATTAGAAAGTTGCTACGGTCTAGTGACCCTTCAGTTGGGGGGTATGATGAGCACATGTAATCATTGTTCATCGGATCCATATTAGGCTTGTGTGCATGAGTATTTCTAACTTTTCCATCGAAATTGCATGTTAGGTATGTTTGTTTCCTTTGCAGGTAAAACATGGACTATGAGATATTCTAGGAAGTCTTTGTGTCTCCCAAATATCATTAAGGTTCAAAAGTCATCCCTGCGAGCAAAGTTCCCGAGATCGGAAAAGAAGTTGTTTGCATGATCATGGCTTGGAAGGAAATGCATTGGAACAAACATGACTAAGAAGCCGAGGTTTGAATCCCATTTTGGATGTTGTTTTTGTTGTTGATTTCTATTGTCTTCATCCGAATGAGGTTCATTTTCATTTGGATGGGATGTTTGGCCAAGAGAACTAGGATAAGCTATTTTTAGATTCCAAGTCATGTCATCCGGATATCAGTACAACGTATTGGGCCATAAGACCATTTCATCTGGATGACCAACAATTCATCCGGATGGTTTGCTATTGAAGGAAATGGTCCAAAACTCTAGAAGGGTATTTTGTCCAGATGCAGCATCAAATCATCCGGATATCCATCTAAAAAAGACCATAGTTGATTTTTCCAGAACCAAGATTCATCTGGATGAATCTTCATTTCATCCAGATGACCAATGTCAAGAAGTCCGATATTGAAGATTCGTCTGGATCCTTTTTGAAGCTTAGAAGACCATATGAAGATGATTCATCCGAATGCAAGAACAAATCATTTGGACATCATGCAGTCCAAAAGAAGAAGTTTTGAAGCAAAATCATATCTCATTTGAATGTTCTATCAATTCATATGGACGACATTGTTCGAACTTGACACTTTTGTTGACTCTCCGGATGCGATGAATCTGAAATAAGAAGTTTTTAGGAAGAATTATATCTCGTCTGAATGGTCTATCAATTCATCTAGATGACTTTGTTTGAACTTAGCCACTTTTGTTGACTTTCAAGCCACATTTTGCCTAAACGTTTGGACCCTATTCAAGGAGAATTCTTGGGGGATTGTGAGGACCAATCAACTCTAGTTCTTGGCATGCTTTGAGGTCATCAATTGGGGTTTTAGAGCAAATCTTGGAGGAGAAGTAAAGGAATACTTAGGGAGTTGTACTCTACTTCATTAGTGGAAAAGGAGTTTTTATATTGGAGGATATTGTTGTAGTTGATATCAAGTTTTTATTTTAGTTTTTAATATCTAGTTTTCATATTAGAGTTTTATATTAGTTTTATAGCAAGGAGAGAGCTAGAGAAGTGAGAAAGAGATCAATTTTTCTTGTATTATTACCTTGGAAGTTTATTGAAGAGCAAGATTCCATAATCCATTCTCAAGTCCAAGCATAGTTGTACTTATGTTGTTCATGTATTTCTTTCCTATTATGATGTTTACTTTCAATATGTTAGGCTAAATTCCTAGGCTTGGTCATGGGATAACCTTCATGCCATGGCTTAGGCATGTCTTTTCAAAATGATTTCCAAAGCTTGTTGTAAGGTGAGTATGGTTCCACCTTTTGAGCCTAAGATGAAGCGTTAAAGTCATGATCAGGTTTGCACGAAGTTCTTTCTGGTACATCCGATGCTTGGTTTCATGTCATTCATACTTAGAGTTAATGTTTAGGGACAAATTCATCTTCTAACACCTTTTTGTGATGAATGGTTTTCATAGACATATGTTCCGGCCAATGTCATAAAGTTTTTATTCTTGTTTGAGTATTTGAGAAGAAGATATCATATATCTAAGTTGAGGATAAGTTGATTCTCATGACTATGCCTCTTTCGTTATTTAACAAATTTCTGTGTTAGTGTCTTGTTAGTAGATCATTAAACCAAAATCCGAATGAAGGTTAGTAGATCATCAAACCATGGTGCACACTGAATTCCCAAGTTTCATTCAAGCTTTTTCTGATGATCGATACCCATACCTTCCCGCTATACTAGATTATGCAAAGAGAAGAAGAGTTCAGATTTTAAATACAGTCGTGTCTGATCCTACAACAAGATGCACAATTCCGGATCAACCAGCCACCATAATTTAAATCATTCAACTTTGTTGGTTTCGAAGGGTATGTTGACTCCCTAATTTGTGCCCCAATAAGAATGTACCACGTGGCACTATGCAATGGAGATGCCCAAACTCAATTAAAGAGCATGAGGAGTCCACGTAGTGTTGTTTGAGCTTCTAAGGTAGTTAATTAACTATTAGAGAGATGAAATATACAAAATGCGAAGCGATGGTGTTCCGTGTTCATGGGAAGTTATCCAACAGCCAAGCATGCCCATGTACAAAGAAGAAGAATCTGAGGAGACGTGAGACGTGGATGCAAAAAGAGAAGGAGAGCATGGTTGAGTGCAACAATCATAGTTTGATCCTACATCGAACAAGAATATGTCTAAAGATTTAAGTGGGAAATCCAAAGGGAGAAGGTGCCAAGTGCTTAGATAGTCTATGAATAGGAGCAAGAGTTGAGGAAAAAAGGAGGACGAATTCCGAAACACTTACTTATTTTCATACTTGTCTTTCCTTTCCTATACTTAGCGTAGTCATAGCATGCGGTAGTTGTATCGATAGTTGTATTTAGCTTAGTTGTAGTCTGTAACAGTAGGAGTAGTTTAGTTAGCAAATTAGTTCGAAGTAGATTGGATCCTTTGTAACCCTCAAATGTAAGGTTATCCTCAAATTTATTATTCGAAGTCAACTCACACTCCTTGTGAATGTTCATCTTTTGTTTTTAGTTTTGAGCTTCCACGTGTGAACACTTGAGAAAATTACTCTTAATTGAGGTAGAGAACAGTTAACACAAACGTATAATAGTTGTTGGTTTTAACTATCACATTTAAAGTTTCGTTTATGAAAAGTATAATTACAAATCTTTTCAGCCACGCTAGTGCACAAATTTAGTTCTGAGAAATATTTCAGCCAACATTAATAACAATTATTATCCTTACAAACTTCTAACTTTTTTTTAATTTTTTCTGAAAATTGAAAGTGCATATTAATTTTTTTAATAAAATGAAAAGATCATCAAACATCAATATCTAAATGTTAATTCAAGGTGAATAATTATTTTTGTTTCAAATAATATAGAATTTTATGCGCATAACATGAGTTACTCGAAATTTTAATTTTTTTTTTTCTTTTAAATCGTTTTGAATGAGCTTTGAAACTATTTTTTAACTATTCATGATGAAAACTATATGTATATACACTTAGTTATCTAATCTTTTACCTCTCTCGCCCCCTCTCTCGTTTTCCAATAATTATCTCAATTTCTCTCCTCTATTAAACAACAAACAACAGTACTTTAAAATGAGGTTAAAATAATTTTCTGCATAGGGTAAATAGACTTACTCCAAAATTATTACGTGACTTGCTCAAAAGCATTAAATGAGTTGCTTTAAAGGTTAAAATAAATTGATCCAGAGTATTAAATTACTTGCTCTCGAAGCTTAATTGACTTTCTCCCAATGCTAAAATGACTTTCTACAAATGCTAAATTGACTGACTCCACAAGGTAAACTAACTAGCTCCAAACGTTAAAAGGACTTGATCTAAAACATTAAATGGCTTGTTCCAAATGCTAAACTGACTTGCTCTATATGGTAAAATGACTTGCTCCAAAGGCTAAAATGACTCAGTCGCATGAGGACTTAAATGACTTGCTATCGAGGCTATAATGACTTGCTCTAAATGCTAAATTATCTTGCTCGACAGGCTAAAATAACCTGTTGCAAAATATTAAATGACTTGTTCCAAATGCTAAATTGAAAAAAAAATACAAAACTTGTTCAACACAATTTAAAAGCAAAAAACAAATTAAAATTTTGAGTAACTCGGATTACGTACAGAAAATTCTATATTTTATCTAACAAATAAAGTTACTCAATTTGAATTTACTTTTAGACATTGATGTTTTATGATTTTTTATTTCACAAAAGAAAAGTTTAACATATAATTGTTGTTTTGAAAAATCAAAAGTAGTTCAGTCGATGCATGCTTCTTGTTTATTGATATTAAACATAGAATTTGCTTTCAAGAGATTAGTTAAAAAAAAAAGTTGAAAGTTTGTAAGGATAATAATTGTTATTAGCTATTTTTTCTATTAGAAACAGATTTACCAAAAAAACTCTTTAATACTCTGAAAAATTACTAATCTTATTTAGATCTTTGTTTTAGAAATTTTAGGATACTACTTTAATGTAAAAATTTGAATTTTTAGTGTAGAAAAATAAAATTTATGATTATTCTATATTAATAAGTTGAAAAGAAATAATAGAAAAAAAATGAGAGAGGGATGTGATTTTGGTGAGAGAGAGAGAGAGAGAGAGGGGTGGAGAGAGCGAGAGCAAATAATTGTGCAAGAAGAGATGGAAAGAAGGGTAATTTTGTACATTCAACACAAAGATTTTATATTTTTAGTATTAAAATGTAACGCCCCGAATTATCGGAGACGTTAATTTAAAACAATTTATCAAAGTTGATTGTATTTTCATTTCTTAGTTAAAATATAGTTTGGTCACAATCATCCAACTCAAAGGAAATTACATAAAAGTTTAAAAATAAAAGCTCAAAATAAATTTAGATAAACCACAGAGCTATGATGTCCTTCTCGAAAGTACCGCCATTGGTATCTGGGTAAGCGGGCTCAACAACGTCATCTTCAACACCTAACATGAAGGGTCAGAGATAGAAAAATTACACTATGAGCGATTGATGCTCAGCAAATAAAACCTATAATTAGTCTCAAATTTATGCAATGAATTATATGATGCACAATCATGATGATAGTATGACCAATTAATCATGTGTTATGAACAAAGTGATAATATCACAGTGCGACATAATCATGGTAAACGGTAAACGATAAACGAAAGCATTAAACAAGTAAGTGTAGTAAATAAATAAAATTTCAAACGTCAATAATATTCCCTTTTAGTTAACTCCTATGATTTGTTTCTAAATTTCTGAGACACGTATTTGACCAATGTTCATAAGTGTCTAAATTTATTTCAAAATTCAAAGTTCAGATCAACACAAGCATTGTTCATCATCAAAATTTCATTTTCAAAGTGATGTCATGATGTTCCCGACCGATATGGACCCGACCCCTACACTGACCTCGTATCCGATGCTAATGTACCCAAACATTGGTTTCCATATCTCATATTCTCAACCATTATGCTCCCAACATTATGTCTTCCATATGTCGTATCTTGACTTAGAAAATATCTAACTCCTCCCCTTCAACTATATTTTTGTTTTAAAAAAGACGCAACATAGCTTACGAACCTAACTGACTCATGAGATAACTTAGCTTAATACATGAGACGTAACCGACTTGCCTCGAAGACACAACTCGGTGGTAACAAACGTAGTTCGGCTCAAGTCATATCTCATCTAAAGACATCCTAACACATCTTTCTAAGGAGTAAGTCAAAACTAGGGTCACAAAATATAAGAGATTTCTCAAAATCTCGATTTTCATTACAAGACTTGTGACTTCCCATGACTAGTGTCAAAATCTCGGGTCTCAATTCTACTAGCCTCTAAACATTCCCTGCTGACTACATCTAAGTTTCGTTCAACTGTCTAGACACATGATAGCGTGATAATATGATGGAGATACGAGTTTTAACAATAAGCAAGATAATATGATAAAGGGAGATATGAACACATAGGTATAATAGCCTGATCCCTACCTCGCAAAGAAACTCCTAGCATGATAATTATTGAATAGGATATCAACTTACAATGATGGATGATACCTAAAGTCTCAATAAGATAATCTAAGTTTGGTTATAGGTGGAGTAGTCATCAAGTAAGAATTGGAACGACGCTATATCATGCAGAAAAAATGTTACTGTCTGAAAATTTTTCTAAGTATAGAAAAAGTTGAAATTTCAAAAATTTCTAAGTACATCAAAACAAAAGGCACCGGTGCTCAATCACATTATAGGCCAATAGAAAGTACTGCAAGGGGGAGACATCGATGCTATAAAAAATAAGGCACCGATGTACTAATACAAATACAAAACAAGTAAAGTGCTTCGAAGGGAAGGCATTGGTGCTACCAAAAATAATGCACCAATGCATCGATCATCTTCTCTAAAATTTTAGTTATGGGTTTGTTTTCTCATAGCTCCATGGAGCTATATATGGATCAATAGAATAAATTCAAGATGTGAGAGAGTTCTATTTACCTTGGTATTGAAGAATCAAAGCTTGAATTAAGAAATAAGCTTGGATTTGTATGATTTGAACCTCCAAATGGAGCATCTATATATTTCTCTCTCTACTGTGAATTTTCTCCTTTTTCCTCTCACCAAAAATTAGTAATGTTCCATCTCCAGCGCTGTGAATTCATGATGGTGGAGGGAAGAGAGATACAATAGTGTATAAAAGCGAATTCAGTGTAGGAACACTACTTGCGTGAGTTTTCATTGGAGGAAGAAAAAGGACTATCATTCCAGGAAAATCTACTTTACAGTAGGATATATGAGGTTTGAGAAAATTTGCTAAAGACGAAGATGAGTGAGAGGCAAGAAATGCATACCCACTGGGTAGAAAGATTGTCACTCAGTCAGAGATAACTCACAAGGCTATGTAAATATATCTCTTTGAAGGTTTTGCAAAAGATTACAACGCGAAAAGATGTAGAGCGTGTGGGTATAGTGAGAGAAAAAAATTATCAAGTGTAAGTGATCCCCCATAAGACAACAGGAAGTGGACTTGAACTAATTGAGTTGTGTCACGACCTCATTTTTTTAACACATTATTACGACAATATATGGTAAAAGAAATCTCGCAACACTCAAAGATGCATCCATAATCCCAAACCATTTCATATGATGAAGCAACAAAAGTCAAGTCTATAAATATTAAATCAAATGTACTCGCCATCCAAAAAGGAATTTCCAAAATAATACAGGAATTTGCCATTTTACATTTTCTTATGAAAGTAAAGAACAAAGTTGACAAAGTGTTACAATACATCTTCCCAAAATTTAAAACAGAGATGACAGATAACTCTAGTCAAAGTCTTCGAAATCATGTATCATCAAATGCACATCACGCACCACATGCTAAGAATCTTGAACCGTACTTGAAAAGGATAGGGTGAGCTTACAAAGCCCAGTAGGGATGTACATGCCAACAACATGTGAATATTGGATGCTATGACATAATATGAACAGTTCATAACAAGATAACCAAATCGTAGAGCTAACTGATTATCACAAAAATCAATGTTTCCATATCTGTTTCATGGGTGAAGACTTCATTCCATTGTTTCCTTGACTATATCGTCATTTCGTATATTTAGTTCACTTCGATTTTCAACTACGACTCCGCACTAGGAGGTGGCCAAATTAGATATATTATCCTACTAGCACCATTCCCTCTGGAAGCTAGACGGTTCTTTCATAACTAGCGCCACTCCTTGAAAGAGGCTATCATTTGTTTGTATATTACTAGCACATCTTCTCTCAAAGGCTAAATCACAAGTCATCTCACTAGCACTTCTCCTCTCGGGGGCTAGACCATCATTTATTTCCCTAACACTTCTCCTCTCGGAAGCTAGACCATAATTTATTTTTCTAACACTTCTCCTCTCGGAGGCTAGACCATAATTTATCATGTCAAACGTGTATGAAGTCATATATTCGCAATGGGCATGTTCCACAATTTCTGATATCATAGTTCTCAACAATCACCTATCCTTCGTGAAAACCAATTACGCGTAAGGGCCGAACCCAAGCATCATATTTCATGTCAAAATCCAACTCACAAGCATTATATCCAAATACGATTGGACTAAATCCATATGTAACCCGACCTAAGGAAAGACAAAAAAAATCCACACAAGACACACAAGATGGTGAATAGGTACCAAATCCAAAACTTGAACCACAAATCTAAAGGAAAATCCAACATGGAGGAACATAGAACAAATCTCCATGAAACATTCAAAATGAGGGGATATGGGTCAAAACATGTAAAATATCCATAAATCATGGAGAAAACATCCCTACCTCAAAGTTTGGTTCAAAGGGGTTGAGCTTCCAAAGCTTGAGCAACAATGGTGGTGGAGAGCTCCCAAGATCTTGCCTCAAGTGAAAAAGATGCTTCCAAGTCTCAAATATCCACTAATCTAGAGATATTAGTGGTA
>JABCMJ010027693.1:0-14472 GCA_014822125.1 Arbutus unedo | reverse complement strand
TTCTGGTCGCTGCTCCTCCCATCAGTTTGCAGGGGGTGTGAGTAAGGACAATATAGTCAATGCCGTAAATTCAGAGGTCAATTCAGTAATCTCAGATCAATCTCAGCTCACTAAACAAATGCAGATGCAGAGGACAAATACAGATGCAGAGGAAACGAAAGCAGATGCAGAGGAGTGCCGAATACAGAGAATAACTTTCTAAAGTCAGTTAGATATTCTGTTAGGAATAACTGATTTTTCAAGTCAGTGATGTGTAACACGGTTTTACTTCATAATTAGCTGGGTTAGATATTTTTAGCCAACTTAGGCAGTATTCGGTCTATAAATACCAGAGGAGAGGTTTTGTAATGACGCAGAGCAGAATAGGAAAGTAAAGATCAGTAATGAAAGACATTTTGATATTAAAACCTGGAGTTCTTCACAGATGAGGAATGTGTAAATTCCATAAATTGATACTTGATGATTATGATTTTTGACAAGCTTGATGGTGTACACAAACTCTAAAAAATGAACGATCATCAAAATAAGCTTGGGACGGGCCAACAAATGGACAAACGACATCGTTTGGTAGTTTTATAGGCTAGAAAGGATCTGATTCCTTCTGAAAATTTTCATCATACCACAAAGAATTTCAGCCTAATTTGATCACCTTCTCTAACATCATCTTTAAAGCACTTGGATTAACATCGACACTAGTATATATGCTATTTAGAATTTTTATTAGTTCTTTTTCAAACGGTTGCGGAAATATTTGTATCCGAAAATTTGTGCCTACAACATTTTTTGAAAGTTTATTCTCGAGCAGACTAGCAAGAAAAGTTGAAGAGTTTACACTGAATTCTGCTAGCCTTATTAATTTAGTAGCCTTTAATTTAAAATTAGTAGAGTTGGCCTTGAGAGGAAGCCCAAGATTTCACTGTTTCGGACCCCTCAAAAAATTCTACAAATAAAGACCCCAAATATATGAGCATTTCTAGTATATTAGGCTTAATTTTATAGTTTCAAGTTTGCCCATTATAAAATAGGCAAAACATAAGTCTCAAGGGGCCCTAATTAAAGGGTTTTCTTCGGACCTTTGGAATCTCTAAGCCGACAATGAAAACTAGTATAATTAGAGGGTGTTTGGGAGAGTTTTTTTTAGGTGTTTTTGAATTCTGGAATTTTGATTTTGAAATTTTAGATTCTGAAAATTCATAATCAAAATCTATGAAGTGTTTGGTAAAATTATGTAAAATAGATTATGAATCTGTAAATTGTTTAGTAGTATAATCAAATTATTAGATTGTGTGTGAGTAATAATTATGAGTAGAATAGTAATAAAATTTCAGAATTCAAAATTAAAATTTCAAAAGTAACTCCGGACTTACTTTTGATATTGTGACTCTAAATGCCTGTTTTGAGAATCCCACAATCAAAATCTCATAATTAGAATTCTAAAATTAGCATTCCAAACACCTAAAAATCTCAAAATGAGAATCCAAAAATTCAAAAACTCTTAAAAAAATTCCTCTCAAACACCCACTTATATGGAGAATGTCAAAGAAATAGAGGAGCCTGCATTAGCAAAACGATTTCGTTTTGGTGTAAAATTAAAGACTTCATCTGAGTCCATTCGTTTTGAAGTACAACATGCCCTATTATGTATTGTGCACAACAGGCCCAGTCCTCAAGTCAAGATAGTGTGATAAGACTGCGAGTAGAGATGCTGCAAACTTTTACTCCTTCAACTATTTAGAATTTCACATTTTGGTACTTGATTTTACCTCTTCTAATTATGGGATCCTTTTATCCAGGAGTGAGATGGGATTAGAATGCTTTTTCTATAATTCCCATGTCATTTTAATTGGGAAAAATCGGAATCTTCATCATTTAAACACCATTATTAGGCAGATCTGTCTAAAGGGGAACTGCTATGTTAAACCATGTTAGTGGTTAGTCTTCCCATAAATTTTTCCTTTCAACTTTTACATAACTAATTTTATCTTTCATACGCAAAGTTACTTAAAGTGACGCTACATACACCTAAAATAATTGCGTTTTCCGTTTTACACTTACTTCAGTGGGGTCCATCATACTCGCTATTATAGCGAGAAATATATCATAGAACTGACTACTCTCTCTCTCTCTCTCTCTTAAAATTTCACGGTCAACAAAAGTCATATATGTTAGAAGTTAAAGTTATTGATCAAATATATAGAACGAGATTAAAATTAGATTATAAAATTATTAAAATTGAAAACATAAAAATTACTTGAGTGCAAAAATAATAGAGTAAGAATGTATGAAAAGAGTTAGCTTGTGAGAATGAGAGGCGTGATAAAAGCACTGTCTTAAGACTAATATGCTTCCCTTCATGAAAGTCGAAATAGACTATATTAGCCACAAGATTCAACCCAATTACTCACAAGCATTTTTCTTTCAGTTTTCATGACAACCATGAAAATTTGAATGAGTCTCGAAACGAGATGTCCGATAAACTTGATAGAACATAGGTAGGGTATACCTAGATAGAGTACTATTATATACTTGTGTTTTTTGGTCTCTGTCTCTCTTTTTTGCACCTCTCACCCTTGTATGAATTACTCATATATAGAGAGAGCTAATTGATATTTGTAGACATAGTGATTTATATAAATTTCCTTTGATTTTGTAACCAGAAATAATTTAGTATTGACTTAATTATTAATTATTAATACTAAAATAATAAAAGATCGTAATGAGAAATGAGTATTTTATTTTTATTTTTATTGTAGTGGTCCAATATTATTCTTTAATTTACACATCGTTGTTATTCTTTAATTTTAATTAGAATGCCTTTCCTATCATTTCCATGTCATTTTAATTGGGAAAAATTGGAATCTTTCATCATTCTGACACCATTCAAAAATTGGCAAAACTGTCTACATGGACCATTTTTGTGGTTAGGATTCAACTTTCACATAGATAATTTTAGGGTAAATTACTCCATTGGTTCCTGAAGTTTGGATGAAGTTCTATTTTGGTCCCTACCATTTAAAATGGTTCGATTTTGACCTTCAATTTTATTTTTTGCTCTAATTAAGTTCAATCGATAACAGACGTTTTGTTTCAAGGATATTTTCGTAACTTAATATTTTTTATTATTTTTTGCACCTCTTTCTTTTTTTCTCTCTATTTCTCTTTCTCTTTCTCTCTTGCTTTCTTTAACTTTTTTCTTTTTCCAAAATTTATGTGTGTATATATGTAAGTGTACATATACACATATGTTAATGGCTGCCAAATTGACATAATCTTCGTGAATCTCACCTCCCCACCACTCACCATCCATCTCCCTCTTCCTTAGTCCCCATAAATTTTTTTTGCAATCCCAATTCTTGGGTTTTCAATGTTAATGTCAAAGAATTGGTAGATAGAAAAACAGGAGAGAGAGACCCATTTGTATTGAGGGAAACCATTTGACATGTCCCACCTCTCTCTTTCTCTCTCTCTCTCTAAAATGCACACACACATACTCTCTCTCTCTCATTCAATTAATTTGTACTTAACAAACAAAGAATTAATAACTGCAATAGTGGTTAATCACACATCTAATGCAAGACCGCCATCAGAAGCCCCATCGCCACCTCCATTGATTCCGCCGCCGCCACTGCCTATCTTCTCCGAAGTTGACGACAGATCAATGCTAAACCTCTCCTTCATGTTCGGTTACAAAATCTCCCAGCGGCAGTCCCGATTTCAGTTGATTAATCAACCCATTTACATAAAATCTGGAAAAATTGGTTATGGTTGTGATTAACAACAAATTGCGTTAGTCAAACTGTCAAAGAATAAACATCACATACCCACTTAAACAAGAACATACTAAACCCCACTTCTCCTCTCCCCTACATCTGTATAATAAGGTTCGAGCCTCGACTACAATTGCGCGATCGTTTTTTCGTTCGTCGTCGTAGGAATGGCGTTGGGGCTCGAACACTCCGAAGTCGGAACACGCCCATCGCAGCCCACGATTGCACCGTTCCTGCCCAATTATAAACCCTCCTTCACCATCTTAATGATCACCAAATGGAACACACTATATATATATTTTTTTATAAATACACATATATAGGATTTACGCTCTGTTTTCGGAGAGAGAAATAGTAAATAAGCTAAGTTTTTTTTCCATACTTCCAAATGCCACTAATAAGCATGGAACAGAGGGAGTAGGGAAGAGAGAGAGAGAGAGAGAGAGAGAGAGAGAGAGTGGTGAGAGAATGGTACAGATAATAATAATAAAAAGTAAGTTACCAAAATACCCCCAACATAAGTCAGCATTTGACATTCTGTCCGAAAAAATGAATGTCCGTCAACGATTGGACCTAATTAGAATAAAAAATAAAATTAAAGATCAAAATCGAACCATTTTAAATAGTAAGGATCAAAATGAAATTTTATCCAAACTTTAAGGACTAATTCAATAATTTACCCATAATTTTATCTTCCATACGCAAAATTATTTAAAGTGGCGCTACACGCCTAGTAAATAATTGCATGTTTCGTTTTACACTCGTTTTGGTGGGGTCCATCATATTTGTTATTATAGAGTGAAATGTGCAGTACCACTGTCCACTTACTCTCTCATTTTTTTAATAAAATTTATGGTAACAAGAAGTCTTATGTGTTACAATTTCGGACTATTGATTAAACATATAACCTTAGCACAAGAATAATGTTATATTAAAACGACTAAGTGCAAAAATAATAGAGAACAAAAATGTACAAAAAATAGCTAGCCTAAAAAGCACTGTCATAAGGCCAATATGCTTCCTCTCGTGAAGGTTCAAAAGGATTATTGTATTTGTCTCAAGATTCTATACAGTTGTTTAGTACAAGCATTCGTCTTTCAGTGTTCACAACCATTAGAAGAATTTGAATTAATCTCCGATAAACACGATAGACGTAGGTAGAATATAACCTAGTATGATAGAGTATTACTATGTACTTGTGTTTTTCGTCTCTACCTCTTTTTCTCGCACCCCACATCCTTTATCCTTATATGAACTGATCTCACAAGAGTTAATAGTAAATGAGAAGTTTCGAATCTGAGATTTAAAAAAAAATATACATCTAAATCTCAATTCTTGATCCCCGGACCAATTCATTGGGGTTAAGCTTGTGGGTATTCACATTAGTTTTTTTCCTTAATAATAATTGCAATTTTTATATCAAACAGTTGACGTGAAAATGCCATAAGGGTTATTAGCAGAATTTTGGTTTGGTCTATTGGAATTTTGACTCAATAAGAATGGGAATGACTTGCTCCATTGGTAACCATGCTGCAGCTTTGCAATGATTTTTATTCCTACTTAATTGATATGAAATTAAAAATCAATTAATTATTAGCTATAGGTACCAAAAACACCATAAATTATAATTTACTTAAAAAACACAACATAATTGTGTGCTTGGCCTGTATTATTCCATCGTTGTATGGCAAAACAAAAATTACTGAACATGCAATTCTATAATATTTTTGACTTGCCAACTAATCCATACCGGGTCTTGATTTCAATTGTTCCTCGTCCTCTCTGATAGTGAACGTTGAATTAGACTCTTAGATTAGTCGCTCCTTGAGTCAAACCCCGAGTTATAAAATAAAATAAAAAAACAAAAAACAAATGTCATGGTGGAATTTCCTATTGGTGTCCCATCTCTGTTTGTGAAACTAAATGATTGTTGCCCCTGTTTGGAAATTGATTTTGTTCCCCACAACCATCAAGAACTAAAGTTGTTTTAAGTCACATTATTTTGTTTTTTACTTTTGATTCTTCAGAGGTGGTTAAATCATAGCATGCTTGTGAGTTTCTCATCATTATCTTGTTTGAATTTAGTGACCTTGGTTGGTACATAAATTCTCCTGGCCAACCACCTCACTTGTCTCAAAGTAAATATCAAATCACGAAATTGCAAATCATAAGAATGGTCAAAGAGATGAACATAGTAATACACGACAAACTCGTTTGATTCGCAGATTAAAATAGGCAACAAATAGTCTTTATATTACTAGGTCCTGAATTATTTATTTCAACTAATACAAGAGGAATGTCCTATATAAGATATTTTTAGAATTTTACAGTGTGTCTAACGTATAGAGAACATTTGAGGGCATTTTACTTATTTTTCATAACTTGTTAAAGTATGTTTTTCTTGTGCGCCCCTCATCCCATTCAATCCCACCACGATAAGATGCGGAACCAAGATTCCACGTTTAAGAGGGGCGAGATTTCTTTTATGGGAAAGGGAGGGGGCCAAACGTAATTTAGGGAGACCGAAATGTAATTTTTTATAATTTTTAAATTTTATACTTGGGTCTTAAATTTTTTTTCAAAATTTTTGGGTGTCCCTCCCAATCTCCCTGTAATTCCTCCCAAAGTCAATAAGTTTGTTATTATTTTTCTAGGGTTTCTATTTAGAATTTTGTACTTGTTAGGAAAAGAGAAAACAAGAACATTAACGATGCTTAATCAGTGGCCGAGTCAGGAATGTTGGGCAAAATTTTATGTCCTTGAGTTGAAATACATATATTGAGGCTAGACTTCCCCATCATATGGTAGTTAGCATTTCTCATCAACCGCGTCCTTGTCAATTGATTTACTAGCAAAATTCATTGCCCCAGTTTGCTTTTTATTCCATCGTTAAAAAAGAATGTAACAATCTTTGACTTGTAAATTAAAAGATTAAAAGGATTGTAAATAATACGACAACCTAACGAGTAAGGCTCGGTTTACAATTAAATTGGCACTCAAGCGACTGACAATCATATGTCACTTGAAATCTCAAAAAGACCTCAAAGATGGGCAAGATCATATGTCACTTGTGTGGCACCTCAGTTAGGCTGTAATGCTAATTGTGAAGCCGGACGTTCGGGAGTGAGAGTCTTGCCTTCTTGGTGGACGTTAAGATGGGTGGTCGATGGTCACACATTTCTTGGTAAACCAAGTACCATGCATAATAGATCATGACTATATTTTGTATAAAGCCTTTTAAATCCATGAGGGATTCAAAACCCAATAAAATTTCACAGTTAAGCGTGCTCGTCCTGCAGCAATTCAATAATAAGTGACCTACTGGGAAGTCCATGAGGTTTGAATGATTAAAGCGGACAATATTATACAAAGCGAAAATCAATTATTACAACTTGAAATCTCGAAAAGAGCTCAAACATTGACAAGATGCCAACCTAAAGAAAATAGAAAAAGTAAGGGACATGCCTCGAAAAAACATCAACCTACAGGTTAGAATTAAAAGTAATGCCAAGAACGCAGACACATCCAGACATATATATCTATGTTCCTCGACTTTTTGAGAATTAATCACCCAAACTACCTAGACCAAACAAGAGAGCAATCAGAAAACTCCATGGAACCTGATTAGTCCTGGAAGCCAAAAACACCAAAAAAAAATTTATAACCAAGATATTCGGTTAGCTTGGGAATTGGGATATGCCCCATCTGTTGCTGACTAGTCCTTAGAACCCTAAAGTTAACGACCTGACAACCTCCAGTGGCTCCAAAATTTATAATTGCTAAGATTCGATCTCAGGATGTTTGAGTTTACAGCTTATCTTAATTTCTACTTGGACAATCCCTTGGGATTGCCAAAAACACCATTGACTACTTGGACAAACAGACCAGCATCAACCAACTGCAGAATTTGACATTGTGAAAAGGTGAATACGCCAGCACCATCCACTGTTATCAGCTAATTGCTATGCTTTGAAAAATAAAGCCAATGTTTGAAAGTTAAAATAGGGTTCTTAAAGCTATGAGATGATAAGGTGTATAAGTTGTCAAGAGAGTTAAAGGTTGATTATCGTATCCTCTAGGATTTGGAAGTTTGATATCTATTTTATAATGAAAAAAAATGAGAGAGAGGTAAGTAATGCAGTTTTAATACTATTCGAATTGGGGCTAAAAATAATTATCATAAAAAATGTTAAAAAATTCAATAAAGATAAAAAGTAAAAAAACATAGACAGATCTTTTATGGCTAATTTTTGTCACTTTCAAACTTTTTTCAAATTTTGTTTATTTTTTTCACTGAATAAAAAATAAAAAAACAATTCAATAGTAAAGTTAGGTTGAACGTAGCATTATTTTTGGGGCTGAGTATAGGGGGCGGAACTATTAAGGGTTCGGGGGGCTTGCGCCGCCCCACAAACATATCCAAAAAAATTAGAACTTAGGTATAAATTTTAATAATTATAAAAAGAATTATATTTTGGCCTCCTAAATTACATTTGGCCCCCTCTTTTTCATAAAAAAATATCTCAACCTTCCAAATGTCGAATCTTGATTCCGCTCCTACTTGAGTAGACTCTTATTTGAAGCGTGTTTAATTGTCCTCCCTAATCAATTAATTATACCACAAAAACTAATGTTACAAAATTGTCCAATAATCTAGCTCTACGTGGTAAAATAATTGCCTTGAATTCATAGAGCAAGTGAAAAGAGTAGTGAAAGTCAAAGGTTAGATCTTCCTAGAAAAAGGTGGTCAAACCCAATGATGGTGCATCCAACATGGTGTATATAGAATCTCATGAGGAAATGTTGGAGGTTGGACAATCATATGGCCTCTCCTTTTCTCACAACACACTAGATTATGCTTTTTCAAATTAATTTTTCTTTTTTATGTGAATTGTATATTTATAGTTTTTGATTCTCTGCAGTTTCAAAACGAAATTATATCGATATTGTAGTTTATGTAATATTGCAACTACATTTTGACGATACGAATTGTTCATTTTCTAAAGATCTCACTTAACAAATTAATTCTAAATTATTATAACTCATTGTGCGGACCGCACAACAGGTAACCCCCAGTGCTCTCCCTTGTGGATATTTCTATTGTTATGGCATAGACCAGTACAAGTGAGTCATGCAAAACTCCAAAAAGGCAAAACCATTGTTTAATTAGAAAATGAAAAGAAAGGTTGGTGGCCTACTCCATCAAAAAGACAGAATACTTTCAACAACTTTTTGAACCACAAACAAATAAACTTTCTTGGAGGGAAGTGATATTTTGTTTGTCTTGGTTTATGGAGGAGGACTGAAGCAGATTCTGTGTGTGTGTGTGTGTGTGAGAGAGAGAGAGGTGTAGAGTACATGGAATGTCTTCACACACTCATCCTATTCCCTCCATCCCTTTCCCATGTGAGAAGCATGTGCATGCTAACATCACATGGTATTTTTTCTCCTTAATTAGATCAAGAACAAAATTGGTATGAGAACCATGTGGTTCTTTCTCATATGTATATGGTTTTCTTCCCTAACCAAGATGTTGGAAAAAATCTCCAAATGTATATAGTTTCATGTCGAAATATATATTATAAGTAATTAGTGAACTTAAACTGTGAATTGACGACATTAAAGTGAGAGATTGAATAGAATGTTCAATTATTGAATTTGGTCCATCAAAATTCAAATATTGCATGGTGGGGCAGCCATTAGCTAAACAAGCCATGCTATTCGTGTCGCACACTCGTGATGGGCTCGTGCGTTAGATGGTTAATATTTGAGATTGACTTGTTATATAAACAAACAAAACTTGAATGTATTATTATATGTTGACTAAGTTTTAATAGAAACTTGAATAATCTAGCAATAGACACAATACACTTATAATATTATTTTGAAGAAAAAAATCAAGTTAGTTGAGCTTGACTCGATTAAAATTTGTTTGAGATTGGATCAAGTAATTAATGTAAAAATTAAGCTTGAAAAAAGCTATAGAAAATGTTTAAATTTTCATACGAAACTTAAACAATTAATGAAGCCAAGCCACTATTTGTATCAAATTATGAATATGAAATTTGAGATCTTCAGAGATGAGATAACTCTACATCATCATTTCATTCAAAATATGAAAATGATGAAATTTAGCAGTGAACTGGCCTCAACCTGGGTCTTCGGCCCGGCCCGCTAATCCTAGTTGTTGTCTTTTCTGCAACAAATTTTTCATATGCCTCTGAACTTTCCTTCTTGCTTAAGTCAGTTTTTTGAGCATTTTTCGGAAGGAAAACAAAGGTATTTATGGATTTCAGAACATGTTTTCGAGAATCATGTGAAAAATAATAAATTTAAAAAAAATGCCAAAAGATTCACTTTAAATTCTGGAAAATCATAATTTCTGAAAAATAAGCAGGGGGGGGTGAGTCTTTAACATTTTCAAAATTATGGGAAAGCAGTTTTTTTTTTTTTTTTAAAAAAACAAGAATCAAACGAGCAGAATTTTTGTGAAATGAGGGACAACCGTGCCTAGGCCAGCTGGGCCCAGCCCACTTAAAACCCACTCCAGACCTCAAAACCGGACATGAGCCCAGACCAGCCTGGCAACCATTTCCACACTGGTTCGGGGCTAGGGCTAATGGGCTATCCCCATTGTCATACATTGGTTAAAAATGCATGTTACTACTCAGAAAATCTATACATATAATATTGCACCGCGATCTTTTGTGAGAAACCCTCTTCGATTTTTTGTGAGAAACATATATGGATCTAGACTTGGAGATACATAATAAAACACTTTATGTCAACCGTTAAAATTAACAATTGAGATTAAAACACTTTCTCTCCTCTCTCTCATTCTTTACACGTTATCTCTCTCTCCCCTTTTCCTCTCCTATCGACGTTATCTCTCCTCCCCCTCCCCCCACACCTTTCCCCTCCTCATCTTTGACAAACCCAACTTCAACAATGGTGATCCTTCTCTAAAAAATCTAACTCCAACGACCATAGCCCAAGTCGATCGTGTTTTTAGATGAATCAAAAACTAAATATATTCCAATAGTCCTCCAACAATTGAAAACCAAAACAATTATTTTGAGAGATTAGTAATTGACTCTTATTACTACTAGCCTAATAAGTTGAACAGTAAAACAACAGCATCCCTTACACTTGGAATTTGGTAAGTAACTTGGACTTTCTAAAAATGTGGGCTAGATGCAGCAGCATTCCACATTGAAAGATCAGGACACCCCATAACAGAGCATCAACAGAGATGCAGAACAAGCTGACAAGGCCTAGAAATCCTAGATCGGGACTTACACGTGCTATGATTGCCGGGTTGGGTTTGCCAGAGAAGAATTGTCATCGTCAGAGTTGGATTTGCTGGAGATGAAGAGGGAAAAAGGTGTTGGGGAAGGGTAGAGAGACGGGGGAGAAAAATGAGAGAGGGAGAAAGAGAGGATTTATGTATGAAAAAGTAGGAGATGGGGTGTTTTAATCTCAGTAATTGGTTTACCAACTGAAATGAAATATTTTTTTATGTGTCTCCAGATCTGATTGACCCCTATATACATTGCCTGTGAAATGGGGGGAGGGGGGGAATTTCAACGCCTAAACATATTTTGTTTAGGATGAGTTATTATTTTATATTGGAACACGGTCACAGCTGTTCCAAGTCTCTTCTCTATCATGTATTTATTTGTATAACACTCATATGTGGTGAAACTAAACTTGAATACCATGTTGCAATGCCTCTATACAACTAAATAATTTTATATTGTTTAGATTAATTAACAACTCGCAAATACACGAGAGGGAGAGGATAAGACGAGAGACGAGTCACGAGTCACGAGTGATTAGCGATGAAGAATCAATACCGTGCCACTCCCAAATCTATTGCACATATATATATATATATATATATATATATTTAATGTATTCAAATATCTTAAACTCTCTATATCTAACACACACAAAAAAAATGAGATTGAAAAAAAATAAGATATGGATTACGATGAACATCGCAAGTAGGATTTATCCTAATTTTTGTTATATTTGAATTTTCATGAGATTAGATTCCATTCTTGAATAACAGAAATTTAGCAGAGCAATGTGCAGGGAACCATCCACCGATTGTATTCCAAAATTACACAATCCTCCTCCCCCCATCCACCGATTCTATTCCAAAATTACACAATCCTCCTCCCCCCTTCTCTCTCTCTTCTCTCTTAAATGTTAGAGAAGAAAAATGTGATATTTTTTAAAATATTTTTTTATCTTTCTGTATTTTTTTAAAATTTTACATCAAATACTTAAATAATTAATTCATCTCAACGAGAGTAAAAGAATACTAAAAAAGTGACCGACACCGCTCATTCGAATATCTTTTGGTCGTACTTTCCGAATTTTATTGTTGAAAAATACTAAAAATTTATACTTAAAAATTATTTCGTGATTAATTGCGAGCTTGGAATATTTTGATAAAGAGTTGTTGAATTATAGTAAGATATTTTTTGATTTATATTTTGTTGTTATTTTATTTTGTTTTTTTGTTGATTTATAAAACAAAGTTAAAAATCTCTTAAATCATCCAAAAATATTCGCATTCATCACATGTCCTGATTGCCAACTTTGGAGGAAAAATGACCGACACCACTCATTCAAAATCCTTTTGATCGTGTTTTTTGAATTTTATTCTAAAAAAATGGTAAAAATTTACCATTTTGTACGACCAAAAGGGATTCGAATGAGCGGTGTTAGTTACTTTTTTTTCTCCAAATTTAGGTGTATTAGGACATGTGATGAATGTAAATATTTTATATAATTTAAGAAATTCTTAATTTTGTTTTATAAATCAATAAAAAAAAGAAAAATACCAACAAAATATAAATCAACAAATACCTTACCATAATTCAACAACTCTTTATCAAAATTTTCCGAACTCATGGTTAATCATGAAATAATTTTTTAAGTAAACGGTAAATTTTTAGTATTTTTTCGAAAATAAGATTCGGAAAGCACAACTAAAAATGGGTTCGAATTAGTGGTGTCAGTTATTTTTTTAGTATTTTTAATCATATGTTTTTAACTCTCGTCAAGGTGAATCAATTATGAAGTATTTGACACAAAATTAAAAAAGAATACATAAAGATAAAAAAATATTTTGAAAAAATCACACTTTTCTTCTCTACATCCTGAGTGAGAGAGAAAGAAGGGGGAAGGGGGATTGTGTAATTTTGGAACAGAATCGGTGGATGGTTCCCTATGCATTTCTCTGCTAATAGCATTTCCGTTACAAGGTATCTGCATGAATTGTATTTATAGATACGTATGTTTTGGTTTCTAAACTTAACATATTTTTTATATATTGAAATTATTTGCAAACGTTATTACACATTATTTTTCTTTTTGAAAGGCGAAAAAGATTTTATTAATCAAAGAAGCATTACAATGATTAAAAGGAACACCTTACGCTAGAGAGAATCCCAA
This sequence comes from Arbutus unedo, assembly GCA_014822125.1. Lineage (NCBI taxonomy): Eukaryota > Viridiplantae > Streptophyta > Magnoliopsida > Ericales > Ericaceae > Arbutus > Arbutus unedo. Next base: position 1,237 of record JABCMJ010027693.1, on the reverse strand, counting down.
CTAGGTTGACACTCACTCGGACGACAATCACGCGCCCACCAAGAGACTAAGAAGGAGGGTGACAAGGAGCCAACCAAGAAACAAGAAAAGAACCAAATGTAACAAAAGGTACCCAAAAAAATTCTAAGAAAACAAAAATGACTTGAACTAAACCAGGACATACTTGAAGCAGCAGATTTCCTTAGAAGCCTAAACCACAATAGAAATAGCGGATCAACAAACTCATGATAAACACCAAAAGCCCATCCCAGTGAATGTCCTTAGAAGCAGCAGCGGATCAGCAAAACCATGATAAAACCATGGTAAATGTGGCATTGTTACGGATATAAATCAGCAGCAAGAGACCGAATCAGGACACCATATCAGCAACACATAAGCAGCAGTATAATTGGTGTTGGTATAAATGTAATTTAGCAACAAGACACCATCTCAGTAGTATATGAACAACAGCAGCATATCAGCATCAAACTTATGTTTGTTTGGACCAGCTTCACCAATACTCATCATAGAATAGCAAATCATAACTTTAGGAGGTTACCTCTAATGATATGTCTGCAGCTCAGAATCTAAACTTAACTAGCCTAAGAACACCTTTTATATTATATAGAAAGTCATTGATTAAGCAGAGTCTATCCGAGTGGCATTGTGTTGGCCAAAATGTCAACCTCCGTAAGATCACCTCACACAAAGCCTCCCAATCGACTGCTTTCTCATTGAAAAAGCTATCCTTTCTGACTTTCCAGACATGCCAAAGTATCATGCTGGGGCATACAAACCAGAGAGAAATTAGCGGGTTGTCAGACTTGCCTTTGAATTTCCATGAAGACCACCATTGAAATAAAACTTCAACAGAGGCTGGAGTGACCCAAATCAATCCCCAACAATCCAACAACTTACTCCAAATTTTCCAATTTTCGAGACCCGTGGACAGGGGATAAGGACATGACTGGTAGTTTCTAATTCAACTTGGCAGAATTTGCAAAAAGCCCTATTCAGTGGAATAATCCCCCTATTCACAAGCAGCTCCCCACACTTAATCTTGTCTTTCCACGAAAACCAAGAAAAGAACTGAATTTTCGGAGGAGATAGTTTATGCCCTAAGCATTTGGATTGGATAATAACACATGCTTTTGAAGATTGGAACCTCTTAATATAAGCTTCCTTGACAGTAAACTTTCCACTGTTCGAACCTTTCCAAACCCAAGTATCCTCACCTCCTTGAAGAACCCCTGAAGTA
>JABCMJ010027683.1:0-32140 GCA_014822125.1 Arbutus unedo | reverse complement strand
TCTTTTACTTTAATTAATTAAATAAATGCGGGTTCTTACATTGATTCTTCTCTCCGTTTAGAAAATCAACAAGAAACTTGTGTTGCTGCCCAATTTTCCTTAAGAGGAGGATTCCACTCTTTTTTTCAACCTTAGAAGAAACTATATGGTTGAAGCTTCAAGGAATGAAGAAGTAAGTCCTCTGTGGGTTGTCCCATTTGCCCTTAATCCTAATGTTGTTGCGGAGGAAGGGTAGTCATCAAGTCTTGCCATTGGAACTGATGCTCAACCTAACACAACAGGGCCAATGCAAGCTACTCCCAATGTGCCTAATGAGGTTCCAATGGAAAAGAGTACTGCAATTCCTACTAAAAGGGCGTTCTAACTATGGCTTCTACTGTAAACCCTAAATGGCATAAGGAGTTTCTTTCACGATGAAATCATATTTTAGAAACATATTGTAGTGACATTTTCACTCAATTGCTTATATATACGGGCCAATGTGAATCCAATGGCCTCCCAAAAACAAGTCTCCATTGAGGAATAACTCGACATAGTTTGACAATCCTTCAAGAAAGGACAATAGTCTTAGATAGTGAAAAGGAGGCTTTGAACCAAGAGACCAATGATCTGATAGCCAGAAGGACTGATGAAAGTTTTATAATGGTTGTTACCTATTACTGATCTTAGAAGGCACTAGTTAGCACTCAATGAATTAGAGGATAAGTGGAATCATTTTAAGTCATTTTTTTAAGAAAATAAATAAATAAACTTTAGTACTTTCATTATTTGACTATTTATTTTTTTTGTAAACATTTGATATTCATTAACCTTACTAGATTAGGATAATCGTACTCTTGATTTGCTTTATTGACATATACCTTAACCATGGTTAGTTAAGTGAACTTTCTTATGGTTTTTAGCGATTGATCTTCTCTCTCAAAAAGGCTATGCTTACAACATTTGTTTACACCAATGCTTCTCTCTTTGTTTATGAAAATTTCAATGCAAACAATACCAAATTTAATGGTTGACTCCCAACACTATCTTTTCAACTTCTTTTTGTCTTTTCAAATTTTGCGACCTTTGATTGCCAAGTTCACATTGATCCTATAGTTCCAAACCCTTATACTTTGGCTATAAAAGGGCGTCCCATATCACATAACGAAGGGAAAGAAAACAAGGAAGGTGAATAGAAGATTCAAAAGATGACAAGCAACGGTAATTCTAGGTGCCTTATTCTTACTGCAGATCAAATGGAGGCAGTAACAACAAGGATCTCCTCCCTCATTGTGATTCTTCGAGTGGAGTCCAACAGGAAAGTTGTCCCTTTTTTATAGAGGGTATAGGAGTTAGAGGAGAGGGTGGGCATTATTGAAGTGGACACAAGGAACTATCTTCTTAAGGTGTGAATGAAGGGGCAAGCTAATCCCCTTCTTTCTGATGGTCCGAGAGGCCAGGATGGACCCTCCTCCAATGTAACGACCTGAATATTTTAATTAAATAAAAGAAAAAAATTATTATTTAATTTAATTTTTAAAAATTATTATTTCTCATATTATTATTATAGTTCATAATTTGTATTATTATATGAGACTGTGTGGGTCTTGGTATTATATATTTGGTTTTGGACCTGACCCATATCTACATAACCTTAATTCAAACCATTTATTCTTGTTGGCCCAACCCTTTGATCCATCTCATTAAAACCATTTGGGTTTTAACCCAAAACACAAGATCCAAGTCTTTGGTTTGACCCAAACCCATGATCCACTTTGGTTGACCCATACCCATTTGGCCTTGACCCAAGTCCATGGAACCATCCATCTTCCATGGTCTCCTCTACACTTGATAATTTTCTTATCTTCTTCATTAAGTATACATTAAAAAAAATTTATCAGCTTGCACATGGAGAATTTGGTTACCAATGGAACGTCAACCCTTGCTTACCACTCCTCCTCAAACCTCCTCAGACCATGATTTTAGCTTCAAATCCTCCTTCTTCCACCTCCAAAGCTCCTATCATCCATGGTTTAGCATCTAAACCTCTAACCCTCATTTGGCATCATCATCCAAGGAGATGATGACAACATTCACACTCCATCTCCCCCTATAAATGTGGCCTTTTTTATCCTCATTTGGCATCACCATATCAATTTTCATATTTGGTTAGTGAGTCGAGAATGAGGATAGTCAGTTTACTTTTGAGAGAGAGAGAGAGAGAGAAGAAGAAGAAGAAGAAGAAGAAGTGAAGGAACCCATTTGAAGTCAATTAATCCAATTGAAGTCATTTTCAATCCAATTCAAGCTTCCTTTTCACTCCTACAAGGTAATGAGACTCTTCCCTTACCTCAGTTTGTGTCATAGATCATTGATTTGAGCTTCATGAAGCCATGAAAATCAATCCAGTTCTATAATTTTTTGTAGAAGATAATAGTCCAACAAGTTGGTTATGTTTTGGACTATCCGGATGAACCTATATGATGTATCTGAAAAATATTGTACTTTCTCTAACCCGATCGGTTGGCCATTTTTTGACCATCCAGATGACCTGGAAAACTGAACCTAACTGGGTTACTCTAGTCTTAACTGGTCACTATTCCTTCACTAATATCTTATTTTCATTACCTAAAGTAAAGTAAAGACTACATTTATATTTTCTTTTCTTTACTTTAATTTATTTAATGAAAATAAGGAGATAACCCCATTTGAAAATAATGTCATTATCAGAATTTTTAAATTCTAATTATTTCAAGATCTTGTCTCTCTCATTTTAGTAAAAAAGTGAAAAATTACACTTTTTCTATCGAAAGAATGACTCGTAACTTACTCTAGTCTTATTCATTTGAGACAAATATGTACACCATTATTATTAGAAAAATTCAATGAACCATTACCGCTATTTTTTATTCCTTAATTCGGAATTTCAAAAATTCACTTTTTTTCATACTTAGCTATTTTTTTAGTAATCCGATTTTTCAGTTTAATGTGAACATAAAACCAAATGAACTTCTAAGTTAAGATATGTTTCTACTAATCATTTTGTCAATACCAAAACATAAACTTAGACTTTTCAACCTCGATATCATATTCAACCATCCACTTTAGGGTAATCCATCCGGATGACCATTATTGATCCAACTGGGCGGCTTATGTTTTTCTATCCATTTGATGTTCGTGATTTTCATCATGTTATTACTTTGCACCTATGCTTTTATGATTCCTATTCTTGTTCAATTGACATCATGAATCATGGTTATTATACATTGGTATTATAAAAGCATGTTGTTCTTATGGCATATTTAATCTTCCTAGTTGTAATTCGAGCATGTGTCAACTTAGTAACGAAAGTCTAAGTACATATCACTTTGACTACAGTTGTCCTTCAAGTGTTTTTGAACGATAAATGAGATTTTGAGAAAAATACAGAGATGTGTCGTAAGAGATGTGATATTACTCCATTGGGAGATTGTGTTAGGATGTCCTTAGCTGAAATATGAATTTAGCTGAACTATGTCTGGAACCACCAGGCTACATCTTGGAGCCGAGTCAATCACGTATCATGTATTAAGCCAAGTTATGTCGTGAGTCGGTTATGCTCTTTAGCCGTGTCATGTCTTTTGAAATTAAAACCATAGTTGGTGATAGAGTTAGGATTTTTATATCAACATATGAGAGGCATAACGCCCAAGAGCTCATAATGGTTGGGAGCATAGGATATGGGAGCCGATGTTTGGGTACGTATGCATCGGATACAAGGTTCAGCTTAGGGATCGGGACCATATTAGTCGGGAACATCATGACACTGTTTTGGAAATAATTATTTTGACTTATGGGCAACACGATACGGAACTGGACTTGAAATTTTTGAATGAACTTTGGACACTTATGAGTCATGGTTACACAGGTGTCGAGATTTAAAGTGAGTCTAAAAAGTTAACTTTGACTTACTTTGTGCACTTCACACTCTGATTATTTATTGTCAATATTACTTCTGTTTATTCATTATCATTGTTCATGATCTTTTCATGCATCATTCAATCTGTGGCATAAATTGGATTACGGGTAGAATTTTTATTATTGAGTTTTATCGTTCATTTGGTGCAACTTCTGTCCCCTTGGCATTTCAAGCTAGGTATCGAAGATGGATTAGAAGAACCCGAGATTCTAGCAGCCGACAACGTCAACACGGAAGAAGATTCGGTAGCACCTTGGTTCACTTGGACTATTGATTAGTGCCTTGTAATCTATGGTTTACCTAGATATTGTCGAGCTCAGTTTTCTATTTATGCATTTACATTTCAATTATGTAATCGAAACTTATTTTATTAATGGAAAAAGTTAGTCTTTTGATGTTAAAATTTTTATTTAATGTTTTAGAGAAATTGGGGCATTACATCCAGGGACTAAATGTAGATCTTTTCCAAAAATTGTATTTTCTTTAGCTTTTTGTTGTACAATTCCTATAAAAATCTTTTTATGATATATGAAGGTGGGCTTTCCTATTTTTTTGTCTCTTTGCATGTTCAAGTCTTTGTTGCGCTCATCTTTCTTTTCTTTGACAGTTCTACAAACACCATATTTATTTCTGAAGGTAGTTACTCCTCTAAGGAGTCCCACAATGACGAGAAGTAATTTTTTAGGTATCTACCATTAATGAATCTTCTATGGATTACTTCTTCCAAAGACTCCAATTGTTAAGCACCTCTTCCAAAGATGTTGGCAATTTTGTAAGGTTATTCCCAATTTGGACACAATTTGTCAAACCTTTTCTCTTTATTCCTTTTTGTCCAAAATGCAAGATTGTCTTCAACACTAATTCGCCAATGCTAAAATACTTGTCTTTCACTTTTTTGTTGCAAGCCTTATCCATCTTTTTCTTTTACACTTGGAGGTGCTTTAGAACTTCCAACCTAGATTCTTCCAACTTATCTAATTGTAGATATATTGATTCTATAAATATATATATATATATATATATATATATGAGGCTGACTTCATGGACCAATATTTTTTTAGACCAATATTAGACCAACATCTAAACTCTTCATTTCTGATTAAATTTTAATGATCTGAATCGTTCAATGTGTTTAAAACATGTTTTTAAGGACACCCGTGAGAAATTAGCTCAAAGTATTACCGAAAAAGACTTGATCAAAACAGTGGTTTAAAATGCTGATAGGAACTCCTGCTTGGATCAAGTTCTTTTCGGTAATATTTTGAGCTGATTTCTCGCGGGTACCCTTAAAAACATGTTTTAAACATGTTGAACGGTTTGGATCATTAAAATTTAATTAGGAATGAAGAGTTTAGATGTTAATCTAATATTGGTCTAAAAAAATATTGGTCTATGGAGCATTTCACGCTATAGTTTTTTGCATGTCAAGATAAATGTTCTATCTCAAAGAATAACAAGGCATTAAAATCCTAACACAATATATGCCTTGTTATTCTTTGAGCTAGAACATTTATCTCGACATGCAAAAAACTACAGCGTGCCCATATACCAACTCAAATGGTATGGTATTAATGCTATCCCTTTTCATTTCCACTATTACATTAATTTTCCAACCCCTAAATGGCTACGGTTTTACTATCGGCTGGAGTTGAAAAGAAGGAGTCCTTTGAATAGGTCCATGCTTTCTACATGCATGGCATCCCTTCGCATAAGAAAGATAGCCATTCCTTATAGTTGGCCAAAAGTAGCCCTATCTTTTAATCATTCATCTCATTTTTTCTTTGATTGGTGAGAACCACATTTTAGTTTTTGAACTTCTCCCATTACTCGCATCGATTATGATGTATTGGCACATAGAAAGGTAGTCCATCTGAAGTGTTTCACTTGGGTTCAACAAGTATTTGACATCATTACTTCCATGCCTCCTTCTCTTTCAAAATACAAAAGCAAGGACCTTTTATTTATCGTTACAACCTTCTCATGTTGCCGAGAAGAAAATTTAACACCTAAAGCAATCTGACCATTTTATTGGCCTCTAAATTTTGTAGCCTAATAATATGTTGGAATTGAATGTCTTCAAATTCCTTTATCTAACTCTAAGTAGATGTAGATTTAACAAAGGCAGAAGACATTTATAAAGGTCTTGCACCTGTTAAATCACTAATTATGAGTCTCAAAAAATGCATAGCTGCCTAATGTTCAATTCCTTTGCTATTTCTAAGCCTATAATTAAGGTTTCATATTTTGTCTGATTATTTGATGTGACTATATATAGTCATTAAGTTGGAATGAAAAATGGAATACTTCTCCTTTTAGTGAGACGAACATTATGCCTGCACCAACTCCACTTTCAGTCTTTGAACCATCAAAAATTAGATTCCAAGGTTTGATATCCACATTATGAATTTCAAAAACATCTTTAAAAGGACAATTTGGGTGATATGTCAAGAAATTTGCCTTCCTTTTAAGATAGGTCTTGTGAGGATGTATTTTATTATGTATGTTTATGATATGACATATACTGTGGATGAGAGCACATAATATCTCAACTTTACACCGAGAAATAAAGCGCTAAGCATAACTTTTTGACAAAGCTGTGTGAAATCTCACAGTTGTTTAACCTCCTACTTAGGTAATAAACAAATTGTTCATACCCACCATCATTGTCTTGAGACAATAGGCTTGCAATCGATTGATGAGTAACTGATATATATAACTTAACGGGCTTGCTTGTAATTGGAGGCATTCACACCTGAGGCTTAATCAAAGTCTGGTTTAGCACCTCGAAAGTCTTTTATTGTTCCTCATCCTAGAGAAACTTATTATCTAATTTAAGCTTTAATGAAGGCAAAAAGTTGTAGTTTCCCAAACTGATTGGAAATAAATCTTCTTATAAAGTTAATCTGACCTAAGAATTTTGGCAATTCTTTCTTTGTCTTTGGAGGTTATTCTTCCAAGATTGACTTCGCTTTGTTTTTATCAATCTCTATTCCCTTTTGATGAACTAAAAATCCTAAGAAATCGCCTCCAGATATCCCAAAGGCACATTGTAATGGGTTCATTTTCAACTAGTGTTTCCTCATCGTTTGAAAGATCTGTCGAAGAGGTTCTAAATATTCTTTCTCATCTTCTGACTTGATAAAAAAATCATCCATATGGACTTTCAAAATCTTCCCTATGAAATCATGAAAAATAAAATTCATTACTCCTTGGGAGGTAACATTTGCATTCTTTAAACTAAATGACATTACTAATATATGTGCCTATAGCACCTGGGCATCCAAATTCTATTTTATGAGTATCTTCTAGTGCAACAAATATTTGATTATACCCAGCATGTCCGTCCATAAAGGACAAAATGTTATGTTTTGCAGCTAAGTCAATTTTTTCATCTACTTTTTTTCAGAAAGAAAGATTTCCACTACCTTCAGAAAATAGGGGAGGAAATAAAGAAGAGAACAAAAGGAGAAGAGAATCTATGATGCTCTTGGCGGAAAAAATAGTCTGCTGCTAAGCTTGCTCATGGATGTTCCAGCTAATAATATTGGACAACTCCCCCAGCAGCTTGGTGCATGAAATAATAGGCTCTTTCTCCATCTAAAATCTTTTTTTTTCACTCTGCTTTCCCCAATGAGAGAAGACTTGTTCTTAAATGGAATCGGTTTCACCAAAAAAGACGTGGAAGTCTTTGGGCATTGTTTGAGCTGACCTTAGTAAACTTCTTAAATCTCACGTAGAGATATTGATGACACACATAAACGCTATAAGTGTGGGAGCGATCCACACATAAACGCTATAGGTCAGGGAAGGCTAAGAGGACGCCTCGCATATGGATATCAAAAGGGTGCTTATGCCCCGACGGAAATCCATACGTGGACATCTAAGAACATAGATTTCAAATTAGTCAACTTGCATTGAAAGAAAGAACTGAGACAATCGACAAGTAAGTTAGCTATTGATATTGCGTATTCATCCTCTAGAGATGTTGTATTCAAATTTCTAAAATCAATGCAAACTCTTATCTTGCTATTTTTCTTGAGAATAAGGACTGTTTGATAGCCACTTGACATATCTTACAGTCTTTATAAATCCTAACTTCAATGATCTCATAATCTCCTCTTTGAGAAGAAGGATTACATCTGTATCTGTTCTTCTTGGAGCTTGTTTGAATGGCAAGAATTCCTCTCTAATTGGAATTTTGTTCTCTACGAGTGTTCTGTCTAGACCTACCATTTCACTATGCTTGCAAGCAAAATAGTCAATAAATTCTACAAGCAAATACTTGAATTTCACTTTTATTTCTAAATCACGAGTACCATTTACAAAGATTGGCCTAGATTCCTGATCATTCCCCAAACTGAATTATTCTAGTGGGTCTTGTCGTTTTGCCTTCAAGTCGTCGAACTTGGCAAGTGTAAGCATCAAGTTTTTCAAAACTAGATCATTACAAGCTAACAGGCTTTTATCAAATACACACTTGGCTTAGTTATATGAAATAGCCAATTTTGCCTCTGATTTCTTTTCTATTAAAAAAAGTCCAATGAAGCTTTTACAACAGTCATCTCTTCTCCTACTATTTCTTGAGGTTTCTAAACATCAAAAACCTTGATTTCGGTCCTCACAGGCCTCTAGATAATGTTGGGCCTAGAAAAATCTTGGCCCAACTCTTTAAAGCCTTCTCAGATAAACTTCAAGAACTAACTCTCTTGACCTCGTGTCTCTTCAGTCACGGTCAGGGTAATGAAGTCATCGACGTATTCGTGGTTTCTGCCTTAGATGGGTACCCCTCTACCTAAAAAACCTCCATTTTCTTTGATTCCTCTGACCTGTCTTGTGCTAAGAAAATCAAGGCTTGATGAAGTGAGGATGGCATGCATCCATTAACATGAATCCAATCTTTACATAGCAAGACATTGTAGTTGAATGATGAATCAATGACAAAAAAAGGTACAATTTATAATTCTTGATCATATCTTCAACTGAAGGGATAAAACACATTTGGTAGGTGAACTCCCTCCCACAAATTGTTTTCCATTTGTTACTTCAGCTGGGATTAGATCCTCCTTGTTCTTGTTTAGTATTTTCATCATTTTTTAGCGCAGAGTTTCTTCAGGCTGTCTTAACACCACCACATTCTCCCCTAGGTGATCTATTTGAATGCTAATGGATTCCAATAATTTTTCACTTTGCAGCTCCTCCCTTATGGATACCATGACCTTTGCTTCATCCCTTGCAAGCTCATCACTTGATTTGACTTTGCCTAAAATTTTTGTGGCAGCATCAAAATTATGTTGCAATCAAGTTTTAGGGATATAGATCCAAACTGTAGGGCAGCCAAATGTTATCCAGAATCGACATAGTGGTCCTCTTCTAAGGTGTCCTCCTCCTATAGATCTTGATTTTCCATGGGTTTGTCTTTATCTGATAGTAAGAGTTTATTAAATTCATCAATTTTCTTCTTCAAATATTCTCTACGCAACTCCTTCTGCCCCCCACGTCCTTGGGTAGATTTGCCTTCATTTGGCTAATTGGTGCCTGTCTTCCTTATCCACACCATGCTCTACTTAGTTGGTGGTTTGGATGCTTTTGAACTAGAACTCTCACTTTTCCTAGATCTCGAGTTGTAGTATCACATAGATCATTATAAAACCTCTTTGCAAACTTCATTTGCAACCTCCTTTTTTGGGTAACTATGATTGGAGTATATCACCCTTGTGCTGAAAATTTTGGGTGGACAATGAATTCCCATTGCTCATGATGAACAATAGGAGGCCTAACCATTCTATTGGCAAGGCCTCTTCTATTCATGCCTCTCCTTCTTCTAGGCACCATCCCTCTCAATGTTAGGGAATCCTCCTAATCCTGGGAAGCCCTGTGGAAATTCTTGCAACTCTTTGATTTGTTGTCGCAAGTCTAGAGATTCTTGTAATGGAGGTATCATTGGGACCCCTTCGAACAAAAATGGACCATCATTAGGCCGATCGCAGTGATCAAATTCAATATGTGAGACAATTTCAGTGTCAATGCCCTCGTCGATGAGCTTTGCACCATTGTATATTTGGGGGTCATTACCCCCATAGTGTTGAATCTAATCCCTACTTTGGACATGCCAGCTTGAATATCTATATGCTTTATTCTAGCCTCTCCTTCTTTAATTTCATTGCAACGCTTGAGGCAGAGGTATTGTTCCTGGCTCTGACTAGGCTAGTACTCCTTTTCAGTTTCCATTCGTCGCCCTTGTTGGTTTCCATGATACTGGTCAATTTCCTTCTTACTTCAGCAATTATAATGTTAACTTCTAGATTTGAAAATGGATCAATATCCATCCCCATCACCTTATTGTTACTGGCAGCATATTGAAGCATCTCTTTCTGGATCATGTCGTACACATAATTGCAAAAAGTTATGCAATTATTTGTGGCTTTTCTAAAGGAATTTTCCATTTACAATATTTCATTCCCTTTTTATCTTTTTTGGGTGGGATTACGTGACCAGGACTCAGAGTTAAAAACTTTTGTTTGATAAACTCATCAAAAATCTCATCAACCTTGGCCAAGTCAAATGAATATTGTTGGTAGGACGATTGACTATTTTTCTTGTTAGGTTGTGATGATGGCATGTTAAGAGCTTTTTCACTTTAGTCAAGGTATCACAAACTATAGGAGATCTTCCTATATTTTGAGCTACACCAACTTCAAAATCTCCTTCAATGTCCTAATACTAGGTCCCAAGTAATGAATTTTTAATTTGGTAACCTTCCATGAGTAGGTCTCATATCTTGTTGTCCTAATTGAAAGGTTAAACAAATATTTAAATTCAACATCTCCAAACTTAATTTTTAAGTTATGGTCTAGGCCTTCTTGTGCCAACTTTATAATTTTCCCTTTAGGAATGTAAAATGACACTTATTTTAGCCTTCGTAAACTTAGAGATAAATTGTTCAACAATCTCTGGTGGCGTTTGTTTTAGTTTAGACAAGTCTACTACGGAGACTTCTGGCTCATTCCTAAAGAATTGAGCATGTAACTGGTCCTCCATCTCTTGCCATGGGTGTATTGAATTGGTGGCAAATTATGAACCATGAAAAAATAATTTGTGTTAGGGAGTGTGAAAACAATTTTGATTTTAAAACCTCATCGCTTCCTAATTCCCCTAACTAAAGTGTGAACCTTCTGATATACTCTACGGTGGATTGGTTCTCATCTCCAATAAACAAAGACAAATGTAGGATTTGATAATTCCTTGGTAGCATACCATGCATGATACATAGTGGAAATGACCTTTCAAACGTAGGTTTCTCAATCGTTTGAAGACATGGACCATACATTTCTTGCATTAGTTCCATCTTTTGTGCCATGTTTATGATTATTGAGTCTTGTGTTGGATCCAGTTGATGACCATTATTCGGCATTTGTTGTGGAACTTGGCCATTTCTATTAAAGTTTTGGCTTGATTTTGCACTACACCTACTACAACAAATGTTGGCATAGGGTTGTTTGTGCAAAAACTCTATTTGGTCCTATGACAGGTCTAGGTCTCAATAGGGTCCTCTCACCAGTAAGGACTGTATCAATTATAGGATTTGTATATTCATGTGATTGGTGTGCCTCCACGGTCTTATGCAAGCCTTCCAGTAGGCCTCTAGGCATGAAACTATCTCTATAGCTCTACCGATGGTGGCACAACCCTTCTCATCAAGGCGAGGAGGTCTTACACACCCTCTGTTTAAGAATTTGCCAATGCTTATGGAAATTTCCTTGCAAGGCTGGCATTTGTTCTACTGTCTGGCCACTCATTTGGCTGTTGAACATGGGGCCATATATTTGGCCTTACGGAACCCTAGTTTCTAGGTTCAATGTAATCCCATCTTGATGAACATTATCTTGACGAGATGTGTCACCAATAGGTTCTGTTGTTATGTGATCCTTGTTCTTTCTTGCTGGTGCTATTGCTTCTGGATTAACAAGTTTTGCCTTCTTCTAGCACCAAAATTTTTGCTCTATCGATAGGGGAAGAGAAAATAATGACAACAACAACAATAATGAGTGTTGTAAATGTGGATTGTTGGTAAGGTGAATGTATTGTTCAAGGCTGTGTTTCAAGACTTCACTGAAAGCACGAGTGTATCAAAATCAAACAAGATAACTAATAACAATGATTCTATTGATCTCGTAAAGACTTCGACATGGAAGAAAATATCTAAAGTTACCACACTACTTCTACAAGCAAAAGAGAAAAAGTAAGGTTGATCAGTGTGTCAATGGCCCTTTCTTGGCTGCATCTTCACGTATTTACATTGTGGAAGGACGGTCTTGTTTTCAGCCTTTATGTTTGAAATTGAATTAGACAAAATATAAGAGTAATTGCCACTTATCCCTCTTGTGTTCTTCAACTGCCTTCTGTTTTCTTTTCAGACTCATTATGTCTCAATCCAGACAAAACTATCAAGAGAAAACTACCATCCCTTTTTTTTGTGAAACTCTTAGAGTCCTTAACCATCTCTAATTTTCTTACCCAAAACTTAGGCGTATTGACATGTGTCTATCTGACATGCTCAAAACTCCTTAACTTTCTGGATGCTTTGGCACTGTCATGTCATCATCTTTCGACAGATGTCATGACCTTTGGCATATATAAATAGACTTCTCAACCGTCTGGTTTCTTAGCACTGTCGCCTTATCATTTTGGATAAATGTAAAAAATATGGTGTAAACAAAATTACACAATTAGACTTGAAAAGCCTCTTATTCATTCTCATTCAAATTTGATACGTTGCTTAAAAAACTCTAATTCGTGCGGATCTACTTTATATTATTCTCTATTGTCAATTGATTTAAATCAAAATTCATTAGTTGGTGTCAATTATCTTTTCAATTGCTACAACATAAAGGGGGTATTTAGGAGCCTATTTTTTGCATTTTTCCTTTCTCATTTTTGGATTTTGGTTGTTTGGGAGCCATGTTCCCGAATGAGTTCTGCATAACTCATTCTCTATTTTCGGCTTTAGGAGCAAAAACTCAAAAAGAGGTTTAGACCTCATTTTCGCATTTTCATTCCCATTTTGCATTCTATTACTTTTGCAAAATACATTCTGCACATTTTTTCCAAACACTCTTTCCAAATTCAAAACTCATTTTGGTCATAATCCAAAAAAACAAAAAATTAAAATGCCAAAAATGAAAAATTGAATTATTTCCAAAGGTGAATTTGTATATGGACAAGTGGAATCAACTGACCGCACTGATCTGAGAAATGACATAATTTTTTTTTTTTTTTTTGGTAATTTGCCCCATTGTCTCTTGTAATTTGCCCGTCTCTTGTAATTTGGAAGGGAAGAAAATGCTAACATTGCCCTCTACAGGAGATATCATCTCAAGTAATTTATTTAAAGTATAAAAATTGTCCCAATATTTCATTAAAGTTATAAAAATTGTTCTAAATATTGAACCTAATGAACAAAAATTAACAGTAAATAATAATTTAAGGGTATATAATTAAAAAATGTTTTAATTTTTCTTAATGAATAAATATTTTTTTATATATTTTCTTAAATATATTGAGTTAATATGTTGATAAAATTTTATATTTATCTTTTACCAGATGAAAATTTATTGTGCAATTTTGGTAAATATTTTGATCCCATTGACCAAAATTTTTATATTTGCCCCTGAATTTATTTCGATATAATTTTAAATCTGAATGATTGGATAACTTCCTCTCGTTTTTTCATATTGCTTGAATGATTTTTAAAAAAAAAATTGTCAAAGGAAAATTTGGTGGCAAAAAATGACTTTGCCATTTAATCATAATCTAAGAAGAGAACGGATGGACTTAAAATTTATTTATTACGGTTTTGTCAGTCTAGATATAGCACATGGGTGGACTACATGAACTCTTTTTTCATGACAACCCAAAAACACACACACACACACACACCCGGCCCTTCTCAAATTCTCCTCAATATTTCAACGTCGCGACTGCACAACGAAGGGGACACTAGGCTGAGTATGATCACCATGCCATTTTCATACTACCTGGGTTTTATTATCAGGCCAAACAGCCCCCACAATTATTCCTTCATCCCATAAAGCTTTCGTCTGCTATATAAAAACACGACTCAAGCATATGAAAACTCATGTTCAAATCTCTTTAGCATACCAGAAACCAAAACCAAAACCAAACAAAACAACAAAGTTCAAACCAAGGGGAAGAGGAAAAACCTAGTTTTTTCCATCAAGACTTAACTGAAGGGCAGAAGAAACAGCCACTCGAAAATCTAAAAATCCATCAAGACTACTTGTAAACATATCCATTTGCTCATGCCATTGCTGATTTCACAGTTTTCAGAGCAAAAGACATCTCAAAGCTGATTTACACCGTCATAAAAATAATTGAGCCAATTTAAGCATTCACACTTTGGGCAAACAGCCATAGGATCCACAAGCACCTCTTGACGAGGGTGTAAGTTACAAGCATGGTTGATACTTGATACAAGACTATGGGAAGTGATTTAGACTATCACTCACAAAATAAGTCTGATCCTACCTCTATAAGTTAGCCTTCTCTCTGTTCTGATATATACCTCAATTCGTAATCTTCACTGACAATATACAAGAAACAGAAATAAAATAAAAAAATGAAAATTTCATGTTTTGCTTAGGGAGTAAGATAAAGTGAATGAGCAGGTCAGAGTGCAAAAACTCCACAAGACAACCGGCATTGGTGTTTCCACGTCATCATTTTAGTTTCTTGTCGAAACCCACAGGGCTAGTACTATCCGCTGCAGCACTACCTGCCAACTCCATCAGCCTCTCGTAGTCGATCTCAGTCGACTTATATTTCAACTTGACCCCACCTTGTGTCCACGACTTTATACAGAGGAGTGCTTGTGCACTACCATGGGACACGGAAAACCTTTGTTTATAAAGCTCATCTCCTTTGCTGCAAAACAACTCCTCAGGAGCTACAGAAGTTGCCTGAACAGCCAAAAAATCCCTAGCCATGACAGAGAGCCGTGGATACCTAGTACTATTCACCTTCCACCACTCCAATACATCTGTAGGTATAGGAGCCGGAGGCTCAGACAGATATAGGGTGAGCTCATCCGTCGCGGAAGAACTCATGCTCACCCTCCTTTTCTTGCGAGCGATTTCCTCTGCAAAGGAAACAGTCCCGCCATCTTCCAAATCCGGAGTGCCAAATCCACTTGTAATACATGGGAAATGATTCACAGAGTAGTTTCTAATAAAATGGGATCTTGCTTCTTCTAGATGGTTCTCTGAGTTGAGGCTTTCGGGGATTAGCTCTACTTTTATTCTGGGATCGAGGATTGCGGTCATGTATGTGAATATGTTGCAAACCTGGTCGTTGTATTTTCGGGCTTTTGTTGCCATTTCTTCAGCGACAGCTTTGAGCCAGTCTGGGCTGTGCCGGGAGTCTCTGCAGGCAGCGATGGTCTCAGAAATGTGATCCATGAAGAAGACCACAAGTCCAATTGTGGGCACTCTGTTTGTACAGATGTTGTTTGTGGTTTTGTAGAATGGTTCTAAAAATGTATGCGTGATGTTGACAGCATTCTTTTCTGCAGAATTTAGGAGCATCCGACTGCCTAGTGTTTCTTCGTATTTCCTGCTTACAGTCTCCAAGGATTTACCAGCCTGCATGATTCAATAAAACCCCAAGTCGAATTTAGCCACTACATTCTGTTCCTGTGTGCTTTTGGGTTTTTTAAAAATCTATTTTTAGATAATGCTAGATTTGCAACATAACTCCCTATTGCAGATGACAAAAGCCTAGGAAATAGTGTTAACTAGTGACAAAATTATTGTCAAAGAAACTCTACTATTTGGAGTCACAAACCTATTTACTCAGAACCATTTTTAGAATAAAATACAAATTACTTTCTTGTTACTAATGATTCTAGTATGAATGTAAAGCATCCAACTCAAATCCAATTGGCAATGAGTGCATTAACCGATGTGCGAAAAGCTCTAACAAGAATAATCTATGATCCTAGCCTGATTTAGGCAGGCCAAGTGTCTTCCCTTGGTTCCCATAACAAGGGATCATTATCTATGAATTTTTTTTTTAAAGTGACAGTTAACAGCAAATGATAACCCAAACTTTGTTATACAAAGAAATCAATTTGCTCAATTTATCATTTCTTGCAGTTCAATGTAATGCAAAATTTGATGCGGCATACCAAAAGCGTTTAAGCATTTTCCTAACAGAAGACATTAATAGTTCATGGCCAATGAATATAGAAGGCTATTTCTGAACTAAACTCGAGTCCATTGAAAACACAAAGAACAACATTACTCTCTGCAACTTATTTGAAACTCATCATTCCCCAATCTCGGCATACCATGTCTTGTCTCGTTTTCTGATGTAACATATTATCTCAACAATTTGAGCCTTTCATAACTGTAAACAAACTAACCAAAATCCCAAAAACATCAAAGTAACTTTAGGCTCAGAATTTGACATCCACACACTTTTCGTATGGCAAAATTTACTTTTAGAATGTAACGAAGGCATATCTCTTACGAATAAGATTAGAATTTAAAGCTGCACACGATTTATGCAGCAATTTTGAGAAACAAACTTGAATTGACCCTTGTACTAGCTAGGCCGATACTTATAAGAAAGTCCATTATCCTGTAATATAATGGGCTCACAGCAGAGTGGACAAGGGAGAATACCTTACGACCAATATCAAGCATCTGGTAGCTGCCACTCCATCGAGCTGAAGCATCAAGCGGGAATTTCCAACTACCTTCTTGGAAAGCTGTTGCAAATTCCATAAATTCCTCTGCAATTTGCACAGATGAATTCATCTCCAGCACAACCTCCCTGATCTTAGAAATCACTGGTTTTGTAGTTCTCAACCCATCATCTATAATTGAATTCAAAGTACGAGCAGCACAGGGGACATAACAGAAGGGCCCCACTTTCTGGCTATCAATATCCCCTTTCAAAGTATGGCAAGCATGCATGGAATCTGGACTGTTATCATGAGTACAAGAGAGGACTCTGTTGTCAATATTGTACAGTTTAAGGACTTTCACTAGCATGTGATAGATCTCAGAACCACCACAAGGAGAAGGTACTTGGCAAATATCAAGAAGAACCTTCTGGAAGGACCAGTTTTCATCAATCCACTGGCATGTGACACTCATGTAAAAGATTTGTTCGAATGAATGCCAGAAATCAAGCGTGATTGAGACCTTAGAAGAAACCTGTTCCAATATTCCCCTTACGTCTTCTTGCATGCTCCTGAATACTTCACGGAGCACTGCGTGGAACTTGTCACCTGGCCAGAGCTGAACGGATGGATTGAGGAATTTGAAGGAGTTTGCGAGCCATGTTTCCTCCAAGGAAGAAGGAGGAAGAGCCGCCAAAATGAGCCACTTGATGAGCAACCAGTTCAAATGGTCAAGATCCAGCTGAGGTGGTTTCGCTTGAGATTGAGGTTTCTTAATTACAGTGATGGGTTGTGGTGTAGGATTGGTGACAGCATCCCCCGTCTTATCATATCCTGCATGACGATTGCTGAGGTGCCTTCCCAAATTACCAGTGGCAGTTGCAATAGAATAGTTCTGCCCACAAAACTTGCACCTTCGACTTTTTCCATCAGGAGCTGTTTCGAAAAACTTGAGATAAACTGATGTCATCGTCTTCTTTCTTGGTTTTGGTGTTGGAACAACACTGCCTTTTTCTGAAGAACCTAATCCAATATCTATTGAATCGATGCTCGGAATTATACTCATATCCATCACGGATTTAGGTTCCATATCTGCTCTCGTGAACAATATATAATACCATGTTATACAAGCCAATAACCACTATGCAACTTGGAAAGGCAGGGAGAGGCAAACTACATTATACAGTTACTCAATCTATATTGAACCTATAACTAATAACTGAAGTCTAAATCTGCTCACTCCTGGACAATTTAGAGAATTATTGGATACCTGAATGCGTAAAATAAATTAACTTGTTTTACACGTACAAACTCGGAGTACCATGTCCACAGACCATTACACCCAGCAAATACTCCTAACCATGCAAAAAGGAATAACATCAAAACTAACTAGGTCCAACATGATCATGGCAATAATATAAACGAGTTTTACAGAGAGATAACAACAAAAGAACTGGATGAATAGTAGAAAGAACCAAGCCATACCAACGACAGAAACTTATTCGAAACAACGATAACAGAAAATTTACCCATCAACCATTTCACCTAGTTTCACCCAGCAGACTCTGTAGCAACCTTCAGTTCAAGTGTACAAAATAACTCGGACAAACAAAATCAATACCTAACCCTCCATATAGGTAAAAGCTTTAATTTCCCTAGTTATACGTTTGTCTTTTACACTGTTTGACTTTTGGTTTCTTATACAATCTCCAATCAGAGTTGGTATAAGTTGAGGTTATGAAAAATAAAGGCTACTGTTTGGTTAACAATCCAGAAGCAAACATATGCACATCATATTTTTTAAACATGATAGCTTTCCAAAGTGTCTCTTCACAACTAACTCATTTTCTAATAATTTTCTATGAAGTTACTGTTAGCATGTTGCTGATATTAACATGCACCACACAGGAAGGCGTGTCGGTAAAAACACGACTTTCACACCCGGAGGATGTTCCGGACGAAACGAAATCTGTCGACCTCCAGATTCCACGTGAAACCAGACATTTCGTGAGTTCGGTATGAAAATTTGAGACCGTGCCCGAAATATTGCAATTTCAATAGGGAGGGCATTTCGGTAAAAACATGACTTTCTCAACCGGAGGGACGTTCTAGCGATGTGCCATTGAGTCTATGCGTGTGTGTGTCTATGACCAAAATATCCTAATCTTCACTCATGATCTACCACAATTTCAACACCACCACCAACAACCATTGCTTCACTAAAACACATCCTCTAACGGTGCCATCCCAGTCCTGAGTTCCCCTCTCTCCCAAGACCACTAAAACCATGTCGTTTTGTGGTACGACCACCCAAGTCTCAAGGTTCCCATCTCTCGCATCTTGCCATCACCCTAGTTGAACACCACCCTCATTCACCAACCATTAACTGATCCAAAACCCAATAACCATCAATCCACCTTACCAAGTACCAACCGCCACTATTCACCACCCACCTTCCGATAATCCACTACCATCTTTCTCACTTTCCCCCTCCACTAATGCCAACACTATCCGAGACCGCTGTCCCAACCGGATCAAATCCATTGTTCTCCCTATCAAGTCCTTCTCAATTCTCTCTAACTCTTCCTCACTTTAAAATTTTGATTGTTACCCCAGTTTTTCAGTCTATCCCTCTCTCTCTGGTCATCAAGGTGTCATGGATCGTCAAATGATCTACTCATGCACTATAGCAAAAAATCATGCGGCTTGCCATATAAATTATTGATTTATACATAAATGACAATTATAACTAGCCAAATAAATTGAGAACACTACTATCCTGTGCTCCTAAATTAAGACAGCAATAAAATCGGCAAAAGAATAAATAACAAAAGATATTGTTCTTTACAAAAATAGGGAGCTTAAGATAGTAGGAGGTAGCTATCAGTCCCAAATTCGAAATGGGGCAAGGGCAATCATAAGAAATCAAAGGCCAAACATTATCCTAAAACTTGAACAAAAAATGGTAATAATTTGAACAATTACAAACCAAATAGTAAACATCAGTAGAAAGAAGAAAAAACTCAATATAAAAGGGACATATGGCCAAATAAAATACCTTTTAAGCTTTTAAATGCATTGTTTACACTCCAGTCCATCAAGTTCTCAGCTTTTCCGCTTACTGTTCCTGTCTAGTTAAAAGGAAGTGAGAAAAAATGACAAAAGAAGGGGGGCACAAACAACAACACAAATACGTAGAAGCTTAGAACTAGTACTAAAGTACGTTTTTCTTTGATACGCAGGAAATGCATTAAAGACATTCGAGAAGTGACTAAATATCTAAGCCACCACATTATTACTAGAAGTTTAACATGACTCTTGTGTTGAATCAACCTGTATTTGTGTAAGAAAAAGAACCAAAAAAAATACTCCAAGGACGGAATAGACTAGGCAAGCCGTCTGGAAACACTTTGATTCAGCTACCATATTCTGCTTTCAGCGGCGCAGAATAAATTTGCAAGGTACTGATCGAGCAAGTCGTAACAATAGTAAAATCAATAATGAACATTTGTCATGTTTATATCTATCTATCCGCTTTCGTAGCAAGTCCAATAAGTGCTTCATCACAATTTAACACGACAAAATTCCAGTATCTTAATACAAATATATCACTCTTTGAAAAAGTCCAGATGCCATAATTTGCACAACATATGCTAGTTAAGTGGAAAATTTACCCCGAAATTCAACATATATTTGACCAACTGAGCCACCAGCAGAGATCACTACTCTGTCGAAGTCTCAGTCCCCTAAGAAATATGAAAAAGCAGATAATCAGAGATCATACTTGCAAAATAAAAATAAAACAATAATTAAGGGGGTTTCGTTTCAGCTGCAGCACTGAAATGTTCACTTAACTCTAACGAAATTCGAGCTCCTTTGGCTGCTCTTCAGAAGCTGTAAGCCCGAAGAAACTTGGGGTTCTGACAGTTACATACAAAGGTAGCCATATTTGCATACGATATTGAAAGAGTTGCAACAGAAAGGAGAAAGGAGGGAAGAGACAGGATCTAAGCCGGATCGGAGCCGAGCGATGAAAGAGAGAGTCGAAGGGGGAGAGAGAGAGAGAGAGATCAGCTTTTGGTTTGCAGAGACAGCCGCGACGCTTATAGATCCAGAGAGTGGAACAATTTGGTCGACGGCTTAAACGACGACTCAGCAATTGTAAGATCCGACGGCAGAAACGAGGAGAGAGAAATCGTGAGAGAGAAGGGGAGATGGGGGATACGGTGGTGGCTCGGCTCGATGGACAGGTGTTGGGATGGACCACCTAAAGCGATGAGCTCGGATGTTTTTAGTCAGGTGCGGAACAGCGAGCCGCTTTGGTTTGAAGCTTTTACTCCAAAAGTTTCTTACGAGTTTGTGCTTAAATTTTTCATAGAAATATTTTTGAATTTAAAATTTAAAATTAAGATTTATTTAAATTTAAAAATTTATACATTTAAATAAATCTAATTTATTTATTTTTAATTATAAAAAAAATATTGAAAACTTTTATAAGACTATAGACTTTTTCTATAAATTCACGTGCTATGGTATTTTAACAAATAATTTTTTTTATTTATCTATACATTTACACACATAATATTACTAAGAATTTTTTAGTGAGAAATATTCTCCACTTAACACGTGTGCAAAGTGATAAAGATGAAAATAAAAGTTATTCTATCAATGCAAATGAACTACATACATATAATAAGTAATTTTTAACAAAAAACATTAATCTTGGATATTTACTAATAAAAAATTACCAATCTATTTATGGAGAAGTTTTTTTAAGACCAGATGGTACTTTTTTGGTTATAATTATGCAGGGGCAGAAGAACTATTTGGGAAGGGGAGGGGGGGTGGTTTTCAATGTAATTTTTTTTTTATTTGTAATGTAATATCTATATAATAATACAGCGGTGTCTTTTTTTTTTTTAAATATAAAGACATAAACTAACATTTTCATGGTTTTAATTGCTTTGGTTGTACTTTGGGTTTAATCCAAGTGTTAGAATTAGTGATCTGATTCTAAAATTTCCCCTCAAAAGTGTCAACTTAAGAGACGTCAACCCATCATCCTCTTTTGGTTGTCAAGGGTTCAGATTTTTTTTAATTTAATCCAATGGCTCAGATTAATTGGGCTAGCTATGGAGTAAATTGTGTTGCAGAACTACCACCCTAATTGAAATCCTTAGCTCCCTCTCTCCTCAAGCCAAACGTTTCAGATTTTTCCTCATTTCGAACGAGGCAATTTCACCATTAGTGTTTCCTTTCAAAGCTCTTCCTCTCTCTTTCTAGCCAACTGCTAGCTCGACACACCCACCCACCGAACTTTGCAATCAAAATCGCAGGGGGACACCATCAAAAGCGCCAACATTGAAATCGGTCAAGGCAACCAAAATATCCACATGTATTCTAATTCTTAGCCTTTCGAATCGTCTAATCCTCTCTTCTACTTTATTGAAGAATCACTGTGATGCATTTTTCAATGGGTTTTTGGGTTTCCGACATTGAGCGTTTTGGCTCTTCACCAAGGATGAGACATTACTTCATGAGACCTGTTGGAAGCCCGATCAAAGAAATGGTGTGTTTGAGTCCAGAGGTCTTGGAGTCCTTGGTGAGGCATTACAGCTATTAGAACCCATTGTTTTATACTGTAACATATGTATTCCTTTTTTGCATCCCGATCGGCGTCCTCCCACATCCCACATCTCTCTCTCTCTCTCATTTCTCCCACCTTACCCATATTTCATCTACATGGATACATTATTAGTTTATTTTGCAGTTTTTAAACACCTTTACAAGAAAAAGGAGTTGTGCAGGATCACCTCTGCAATTTTTATTATTCATTGGACTCCAACACCTTTTGCAGTTTTTATTTGTAATCACACAATAGCAGGAACTGAAATGGCACAAATGGTTCAGGTACTAGCATTAGAATTGTTTTCAATAATTTTATCATCATCTAATTGTTTGGATAATGTTTATACTTAACGCATGTTGTTATTGAAAATATGCATGTGTGTTTTGGGTGATGCCTATGCATATTGTTATTGAAAATATGCAGCTGTTTTTTGGGTGATGCCTCAAAGTGGATTAAATAGTAGATGTCTCGGTAACATAGTTACTCTCTAGGTGAAACAATAAAATTATGAATAAGAACGCTTTTAAAGGTTGATGAGCGTGTGTATTTGCACATCCAAGTGCTCATCGTACTTGCTATTGGGTTACATGTGTTGTTATTTATATGTTTTAATGGATATTGCATGTAGGCTGTACTTCCTCTTTGTTGCATGTAAAAAGTGTTAATGAGACATTTTGAAAAGTCTCGGTGACTCGGATATTCTATGAAGTTTTCCGAGACTGGAACCAAGTGTTGAAAGGAATCGTGGCTTGGGAGGAAATGTGAGGAAGGCCCGGGACAACCAAAGGGATGCTGCTAATTTGCTACTACTGATATGTTTTATCCGGATGGAATTTCAGTCCATCCGGATGACTTATGAATATAAGAAGACCATGGAAGAAACCATCTAGATTTCCCAGCATTTCATTCAGATGGTTCTTATGCAGAGTAAACCAGAAGTCTAATTCATCTGGATGGCTTATATAGAGGCAAAAACTAGAAAAAGAAAGAGGTCCAATTCATCTGGATAACAATGCATTCCATCTGGATGCCAAGCCTATGAAGAATCAAGCCAATTGTTCAAGAAGTGAAATTCATCCGGATGACCCGCAATTCATTTGGATGACCAGTTGTAAAAAGAATGCATCCTGTTGTTCATTCGATTCAGAAGAAGGATATTAAGGACATTTTATCCGAATGACCTGCAACTCATTCGGATGCTTTGAAGGTTCAAAGAAGAGTTTTGATGCCAAACTTGAAGTTCATCTGGGTGGCCATTCGGATGCCCTTGTGCGTACACAACTACTAAGTTTGACTTTTTAAGCCGTTGTAGCCTACTATTTCAGCTACTATTTGAACCCCTTTCCAAGGGGAATTTCTAGGCCAAAGTGAGGGCCAATCAGATTGGATTTCTTCTAACCTCTTGGGAGCTAAATGATGTCATCAAGTTTTCGAAAAATCTTGGAAAACAAGCCATACTTTTCTAGATTTTTATTTTGCTTCAAGAGCTAGAAAGCTAGTAGTATAAAGAGGAGACTTGTGTTATATCTTAAGGAGGTTCTTTTGGAAGTTTGAAAGAGAGATAGTTATAAAGAATGCTTTTACTTTACAAACTTTGAGTGTTGTTTTCCATTCTCTTGTGATATTTTCATTTCAAGTTCAAGTATTCCAAGTTTCTTATTTAGTCCCAATTTCAAATCTAGTTTTCATTATGTTTTCCATGTCTTCCATCTCATTTGCAATGTTTATTTCAAGCGTAATAGGCTAAACTTAGGAGGCTTAGTCATGAAATGACCTTCATCCCACAGCTTGAGTATGAATATCTTTTCAATGATTTTCATAGCATGTTATGAGATGATTCAAGTTCCAATATTATAAACTAAAATAAAATGTTAAAACCTTGATTAGTTATGCTCAAAATCAATTCTGGTATATCCAATACTTGGTTTTATGTCCTTCGTGTTTAGGCTTATTTTCTAAGGGACAACACTTATCTTTCGACATATTTTTGTAGTGAATGGTTTTCAAAGAATGATTTTTCAACAAAGATCATGAAACTTTGATTCTTGGTTGAGTGTTGAGAAGAAAATATCATATGCTTAAGTTAGAAAAGAAGTAACCCCCATGACTATGCATGTTTTTCTCATTTCATCATTTTCTTGCTTAGTGTTTTGTTTTAGACTTTAATCCACGAATCCGAATAAAAAGGGATGGCGTCCTAAGCGCCAAAAAATAAGTACAAAATTTCTATCTTCTCAAACAACAGTTTCATGTGATTCGACACTCAGACTTCACTGTTGTACAAGTCATTGGAAGAAGAGGGAAGAGTTTAGATTTAGACTTTGACTGTGCCTAATGCCACAACAATGTACTACGTTGGATCCAGTCAAGTTTTTGGTGCCCTTACCAAAATTCATCTCAGATTTACCATCCTAATACCTATTTTCAAGGGTAGGGACCACCACGGTACGAGCGCAACCATCATAATTTCAATCCCCCTAGACCTTTTGTAGGTACAAACACACAAGGTAAAAGAAGTTTGGAAAAGACAAACGACCATAAATGAACAGAACTCTCAAGTTATAGGGGACTTCCATTCCCAATTAACTAAGTTGACCATATCCATTGGGGCATTACAACACAAAAAGGGCAAATTTGCTACCCAACATCAGCCCAATCCCCAAGACCAAACTTTGTGAGCAGTTCTACCCCTTCTGATTTGAACATGGAACAAGCCAAGTCCATCATGACTTTGAGGGCTGGGAAGAAAATCAACAAGACTATTCTACCAAAATCTACCCCTCTTAAGGCTCCCATTCCTATCCCTAGTCATATTTCTGACGAACCAATTGCTGATTCATCATCACCTTCCAATTCTAAGCCTACTAATGTTCCAGTTGGAGACCTAATTTTCTCCATTGGTCCTATCCTAGCACCATATCCTCAAAGACTAAGGGTTCAGCCCAAAATTCTGCATAGTGCTGAGCTATACGAGTTGTGTAAGCAAGTCAAGGTGAATATTTCATTGCTAGATGCCATTAACCAAACATCTTCCTGTCACTACAACAAAAACTATCTATGGCGACAAAATTGGAACATGAAATTTAATTTTGTCACCAAATGGGTATATATGGCAACGGGAAAAAAATTTGTCGTCATTTTTAACACAATTACGAGGAACTTATTTTTCTCTCCAAACGTACTCCGTTGGAGACAAAATTATATTTTTCATCTATAAATATGTCATTTGGCGATGAAACATTGTTTTCATTTGGTGACGAATTATATTTTTTTATCTCCAAGTAGGTACTTTTGACAAGAAAAATAATATTTTCTCGCCAAATGTATCTATTTGGCAATGAATTTTATTTTTTGTCTCCAAATAGGTACTTTTGCCGAGAAAAATAATATTTTCTCGCCAAATTTATACATTTGGCGGGGGAAAAAAAATTTGTCGCCGAATGACTTATTTTTTGCGAGAAAATATTATTTTCCTCACCAAAAGTATCTATTTGGGGACAAAAAATATAATTTGTCGCCATATGGATACATTTGACGAAAAAAATAATATTTCGTTGCCAAATGTCATATTTAGAGATAAAAAATATAATTTAGTTGCTAATATAAAAAAAAAAATTTGTTGTCAAAGGTACCAATTTGGTGATGAAATAATACACACACATACATACATACATATATCCCCTCCCCTATATAGGGATATTATATATATACATGCAAATATGCGCGTGTTGAATTGGTACAACTACAAATAGATACTAATAAGAGAGAGAGAGAGAGAGAGAGAGAGAGATAAATTTAGAGTTTTAGATATATTTTGGGTAAAAAAAAGGGGGAGGGGGAGAGAGATAGAGAAATGGGAGAGAGAGGGGAGAAATGGAGAGATATAAGTTTTGGACTTTAGAGTATAGAGTAGAGAGGGAGAGGGAAGAGAAAAATGAGAGGTATAGAAGAATAAAGAGATAGGTTGGAGATATATTTGGGGTTTAGGATATTAAATTTTGGATAGAGAGAAAAGAAAAAGAAAGAGTGAGAGAAGAGAAGAGAGAGGAGAGAGAAAATGATGAGAGAGATAGGGTATTAAATTTTGGATAGAGAGAAAGGAAAAAGAGAGAGGGGAGAGAAAAAGATGAGAGAGATAGGTTTAGAATAATGAAAAAAGGAGAGATCTAGAAAGAGAGAGAGAGCGGGAGAGAGAGAGAGAGAGAGAGTGTGTGGAGAAAGAGAGATATGAGATAGATAGATTTAAATTTTTAGCATAGACCAAAAGGGGGAGAAATAGAGAGAGAAAGAAGATAGAGGGGGAAGAGAGTAAGAGATGAGACAGATAGATTTAGAATAGTAAGAAATGAAAAGAAAAATAGAGAAATGAGAGAGAGAAGGAGGGGAGAGAGATAAGTTTAAAGTAGTGATAAAGGGAGAGAGAAATACAAATAAAGAGAGAAAGAGGAGAAAAGAGAAATGAGAAAGGATAGGAAAAGAGAGAGAGAGAGAGAGAAATTATGCATAACATCTATTTGTTGAAGGAAAAAAAAGTTAAACATATGTTATATATTAAATATTGTCAAAAAATTAATAAATATTATGGTTGGTGCAGTGGTTAGAGAGGGCGTGCATAAGATGTTGGTTGGATAAAAAATCTAACGTTCAAAACTTGGGAAGGGAAGAAAATTATATTGTGAGTGCTTTTTTTCTTGGCATTTGAAATCAATTTAGCGACGAAAAAAGTCGTCGCCAATCTTGTAACTAACAACAAAAATAAGTTTCTCGCGAAATGACTATTGGTAGAGACAAAATCTTTTGTCTCCAAAATCAGATATTGGCAATGAAAAAATTTCTCCCCAAATACGTATTTTTTGGCAACAAAATATTTCGTCTCTAAAATCTGATATTGACAATGAAACAATTTCTTGCCTAATATGTCCTATTGCCGACAAAAGAAAACTTATTTTTCGGCTCTAAGACCTTTTTGCGTGAAACTATAGGCAATAAAAGTTCATGACGAAAAATTTCGTCACCTAATAGGTTTGCGATGAAAAATGTAGTTTTTGCGACAAAATTATTTCTTTATTATATACCAATTTTGTTGTAATGTGTGCCATATTTGTAAAAGACTTGTATGTCATCAAGCACAAGCATAATGTGCAAAAAATTATATTCTTAACCCAACAAGTGAACTCTATTATTCAAACCCCCTGTCGTTTCAAAATTGTTGATGTCATATTTTGCCCCACCGCTCTACCTCCTTAAAAAATAATAGTGATGATGATATTTAAAAGAGCCTGAGAGAAGCCACATTTTGTCCAAGTGGGAACGTGCTATGATTTAGTTTTACCATTATAAAGTGGAAAATAGATGGTAGAGTGGTTAAACTACAATAGAGGAAGCATGTTTTGGAGGAATATAAGATGCATCACTAGAAAAATGAGCAAATTTTCTGCTTTTGTGGAGGAGTAGCTTCTATTATGCTATTGACCAATCGTATAATAGCAGTTATATTTGCCTTTAGGGATGGCAACATGGCGGATTGGAATAATTATTAAGATAATCGTACCTGATCTCCAAACCGAATGGCCTAACCTAAACCACCCTGATAACCGAACAGATAAGAGAAAATGCACCATAACCAAACCGAACAGAATTTGGGTATTTCCCGAATCGAATGGTTAACCGAAAGGTTCAGTTATTAATTACCTAAACTTAACTGAATTGTAACAAAAATTGAAAATACTAATAAACATCAAAATATGTTAAAAAAAATTAATAAACATCAAAATTATAACTAAAATGGTTCGGTTATTAATTCAGTGCTTTCCTTCAAATGATAAACATCAAAATAAGGATTTTCATTAGAAGGGCTTGTAGGGTATCAAAAATGAAACTAGGGGTTATAATTACACACACGCAGTTCCTTCCTAATAAGGAATTCTTTATTTTATTATGGTGCAGACTTCTTATTTTTTGCTTAAATCTTGATGATTTAAATAATTCAATGTCTCTAAAATATATTTTTAAGGCTACCCACAAGAAATTCGCTCAAAACAATATCGAGAAGGACTTGATCTAAACAATTTTTGATAAATGCTCACAGGAATAATTTTATATAAAATTAAATAGATTAAACTTTCTGGATAATATTTTGAGCTTATTTCTCACATTAACCCTTAAAAATATATTTTAAGCACATTAAATGATTCAGATCGTCAAAATTTGATCAGAAAATAAGAGGTCTATACCGTAACAAAATAAGAAATCTCTTATTAGAAGCTCTCTCTCTCTCTCTCTCTACACACACACACACACACTACTATACAAAGGGAGAGTCGAATTTGCTGTTTTCATATTTTTTAAACTTTGTCATTATTATAACTTGTCAAAATTACCCGTCAGAAAAACTATTTTTACACACTACAAAATGGATAAGAAATTAACTTACACGAACAAAAGTGACACTACCTCACTCTAAAAAAACTACACATACTCCCCTATATTCTCAAGCCCACTTTCACTTCCAATTCTCTTTTTTTCTCACTCTATATCTTTTGCTCATTTTCATGCATATTAATATTTTCGTGTCTTCAATTCAATTTGGTTGTTAACTTCAATGCATTGAAGAGAAGATTTCCGAAATTGCAATTTTGCTTCGAAGTAGGACGTCCACAAATTCAACGCCTGTTTCATCTCTCTCTCTATAACTTCGCAGGTATATAACTTTATCTGTGTTTTAATTTATTTGATTGACCAATTTGTATTGGTCACCAATGAACGATTTGTCCACTCATGGCAAATCGTTAGACGGTGAGCCCAATTTTTGGTGATGCGATATTTGTTTTTTCATGTATTTGGTGATGCTCAACTTGCCCAAGCATTTTGCGTCTGCCCTAGCCTCTAGTTAGTATAAAACGACGTCATTTTACATAATGTCTAAAACTAGACTTATCATTTTCATGTAATTTTCAGGTTTTATCTTTTTATGATTTTCATTGATTTTGAATATTTTATGTCACAGTAACACAAAAAGTATACATAATTTTTCTAACACAGTATTCATTTCCAAAGACTGAGTATTCCAAGGCGGTCAGGTAAGCCAAACGCCCGCTCCAACTTGGGTAGAGTGGAGAGAAGGGAAGCTTAGCTTTCGAATTTACTAAGACCCACTTCATTAATCATGCAACAAGAATGATCACTTGTTAGCTTTTCTTTGTCAAAAATTTATATATTGATAAACCTTTAACTAATAATTTGGTAATTATGAGCTTGGCTTGTACCCAGGTTTAATGGGCAATTAGCAAATGATATTTGTCTCTAGCGTTGTCAGAAGAATTAATCTCTCTGCTACGAAAGAGGATTAAGATTGTCTACATATTATCTCTTGTGAATTCTACAATAAATTGGAGCTATCCAGTCTCACTCTTCAGGTACAAATCAATTATCTGTGATTCTAAACAGCTATATATAATGTGTC
Organism: Arbutus unedo; assembly: GCA_014822125.1. Lineage (NCBI taxonomy): Eukaryota > Viridiplantae > Streptophyta > Magnoliopsida > Ericales > Ericaceae > Arbutus > Arbutus unedo. The sequence continues at coordinate 2,409 of JABCMJ010027683.1, read as the reverse complement.
AATGCCAGTTGTCCCGTGTGTTTGTTTGTGTTGTGTGAGAACTAATAAAAGCCAAAGCCTAGCAGCTGAAACACCCCCAAGGCCAGGAGGCTACAAAGATCACAATAACTAAAAGTGGAACTTGGCTCTGTTCTCACTTAAAGCTAGCTTTCAAGAATTCCTCCTCCTCCTTGTCTTCCTTGATCTCCATATGATTGCAGAAGGGTTTGGACAGATCCGGTATGGGATCTTCGGCGGAAGGACATCACGAACACTGCAAAAGATCATCCGCAAAATCTCAAAATGTATTGTCCAGGTAAAACTAGTAGAGATGCAAACAAGCAAAGTTGTTCATAAATATGTATTGTTCGAGCTTGTTTTCGTTAATGATCGAGTTCAGGCCATCTTATTTGGACATCTACTAATCAAGTCTAAAACCTACCCACGCTATGATGGTTATGAATTGTCATTCATCTAAAGGGTATATGGAGGTATCAAGTTTCCAGAGGTGATGATTCTATTTATTCTTTCTAGCGCTAAGTTATTGCTACAAGACAGAATGACATATAAATTTAGTTTTGGTTTTTGTCAAATTTTCAGCAAAACAAAGACTGTCCCCAAGGTAAGATTTTAATGTAAGGGCATAACGGTCATTTCACAATTGTTCTGTGGTTGACCTATAGGAAGTGAGAGGAGGGGATGGGGCAGGTTAAACTTCTAACCTAGTTCTTCTCACATAAACTGATAATAACATAATAAATAATTTGTACAAGTGGATGACAAACTGAAGAGAAAATCTCACCTTAGCCGAGATGGGATTTCAATCTGAGAGAAGTCCATGTTGGGTGAACTAATATTAGTATCCAGTGTTGCGAACGGTGTCGTTGGTTGCTTTATGGCGACAACTTTGCAACTGAAGTTGCTTGATATGTTGTTGTGGGCCACGCCCAACCTATCCATCATGTCAAAATTAGATGGGGTCAGTTCTGACTTCTATCATCAATTATTGTTACCACTACTACTATCTTGCATAAATCTGAAAATATTACTCAAAACTTAAATATTTTTCGGACTTGGAGTTCCTTTCGTGTACTACATGATGCGTTATGCGTTAAAACGTCATTTGAGCGCACAAAATACTGATACAAATAAGTATTTTACGCGTCAAAACGAAATCGTTTTAACACAAAACATGCCATGATACGCGCAGGCTCTCCATTTCAATGTTTCCCGTGCACTGAAGTCTCTGTTTAAGGCTCATTCCAAACGAAGGCCCATTTTTAGTAAAGGACTCTACCTTCCAAATAATTGTGCTCCTCGTTTTTCGAGTTTCACAGGTGTTATTGACTACCAGTGGATAAAGGAGCAGTGTCGGCATCAATAAGCCAACAAATGAACCCAATCATTTGTGTATTATTACTTGTTAGGGATGCATATATAGTTGTCCTCAGCATTATACAAAGGAAGAAATTGAGGTAGAGTTTCGTGTGAAATTTCCCTCAAAACAAAGCCTTCTCAATCCCCGTCTCCATGTCGAAGCTTCCTCTGTCTATTTAAATTTTTATTTGTATGTTAGATCCCTAAATCGTTATAAGTTTGTGATAATTGTCGCTCGTTCAAATTTTCATGAACAAATTTGAACTTGACTCAAAATTAGACCAGTTCGGCTTGAGTATTAAATTCCTTCTTGGGAAACATATTAGGACTTTTTTTTTCCCTACCATTTCTTCACTATTCTTTTTCATAAAATTACTAAGATACACCAAAACCATTCTTGGTACGTAACTCCTATCGTGTGAAATTTGAATAATCTTACAATCAACTATTAATCTAGCTACACATAAATTGTCCCTGATTAGGACCAGCCAGGGGGTAAGCCCCAAAAGCCTTGGGCAACAAAACTTTTCTTTTCTATTTTTTTCTTTTGTAAAAAAGTTAGAAAAAAGTTATTATTAATACTAAATTGAGGTACGACTTGGACAACCCAAATGTTGAGGCCGACATTACACCCGATATTCAATTATAAAAGAAAAAGTGTGTATTTGTTTGATTTATAGTATTAGCAACCCCAGAATACTATTTTGTATGATGGATAGTAACCCTACTTGTTTAAAAGAAAGAAATAAGGAGGAGTTAGTTACCTAATACCGTTATACCATCTAAACCTTCTGGAAAATAATATTATTTAAGTTCCCGGCCTTAATGTTTGGTTTTTCTGTAATTTACAACACCCACCCCCCCTAAATTTTACTAACGTTAATGGTATAAATATAATATTGATTTGACATTTGTTTATACATAATCTACTCATATGGCTCCAAAAGCCTATACTAAATCAATCAATTAAATAGACAACAGGACAAAAGTAAGATGCCTAATTGAATTGTTCAACCCACATTTGGGCTGGGGAGAAGTTGATATTTAATCCCC
>JABCMJ010027681.1:0-10532 GCA_014822125.1 Arbutus unedo | reverse complement strand
TCCAGTGATTAAATAAATTACGTTATTAACATAATAGGTTATAAATTTGTATTCAAATTTTAAAATTTGATTTTAACAAATCAGAACTCTTAATACAATTTTAATTTATGAATTATGCCATAGATATTTATGATATATTATGACCCTAACTTAAACTAATTATATAATTGTACCATATTTTATTTTTTTTATTATATAATTAATCATACATTATTGATAATTATAAATTAAATCAAGTTAATATTTAAATCTTAAAGATACAATTATGTTTAATTAATACCATTAATTATTTTTTAAAAATGATCATACAAGTGACTTTATCGGACATTAGACTTTATAATTAAATTTTAGACTTATAATTAATGACATAAATACCTAGTTAAATCTAGATTATTTTAAATACACCTATTATTCTATAATGTTAATTTTATAATTATTTAACAATCGCGTTAATGAGAATTGAACCCTAGTTCACACTATACTTAATTTGTAAATTAAATTCTAGATTATTAAATTTTATCGTCACCCTTGTATTATATTTTGGGTAAATCGTGTTAAAAATTATAAACTCATGATTAATAATATAATATTTTTACCCTTGAATTGTATTTATAAAATAAATTTGAAGTTAAATTTGACTTAGAAAAACGTTAGTACACACTCTTAACCCTAATTAAATTATAGACTTAATTTAGTTTAATTATCATCCATTGCACATCCTATTTGATTGTTTATTATGTACTATCATGTTCAATTAATTGATTTATTGTCTTTCAAATTATATATGTGAGTCAATTAGTCACACACACATTAATTCTTTTGCCATCATATTGATTTACTGTTTTTCAAATTCTATATGTGAGTCAGTCAGTCACACACACATTAATTCTTTTATCATCATGCTTTGAATTATTAAAATTACCAGTCTTTTGAATATATGATTTATGACATAACATGATGATAGTTGATCGATAACATGAAATTAAACTTTGAACTTGGACTTTGGATAAATATTGATATTTAGGGTATCACGGGGATGCCCAAACCGAAAACTAATTGAGTACTGTGAAACGGATTGTTGTGGATTATATTCATTATGAGAATATCGTATGCGTATCTTGTAGCTGTGATGCGACTTAAGCTGAGTTTAGACTTGAACTTGAGGTGTATTGACCCAAGTGGTGTCGTCTAGCCAAGTCATTACTTATAGTGTCATGTCCTTAGCCAAGCTATGTCATAGTCATGTTATATTTGGACATAATGTGCCATTTTTAATGGAGTCTAGTGCTAGGTTAGAAGTACTTTGGCATTGACACGTTGGTGAGGAATATAAATGTTCGAAAATATAGTGTTGGGGAACATGTTGTACGGGGAGATGACGATTGGGGAGCACTATGGTTGGGGAGCACATCAAGTGGTTGAGATTGTTATCGTTTAGGAGCACCGTGATTTAGAATTATTGATGAAAATATTGATAAATGATGAGGTCTTTCTTGAAAAGTTGATGCAATTAAATGACTTGGTCATTCTTAGAAAACTTGATGAGATATATACTTGGATAATTTGATGACATTTATGATGTGATCATAATTGGAGATTAATGATTTTAAAGTCCATATAAGCTATGGACTTTGGAAAATATCTTCTGCTTGGGATTTGTGATGATGCCTGGGTACAAATGATGATACACAGAAATTCATGCTTGGGGTTATGCCGGCCATGCTTAGGTATGAATACTAAGATATTGAGGTTATGTTCATAAAATAAGAGAAGTTGATATTACGACATAATATTGATTTAAATTTCTGTCCTTATGTGCTATTGCTTTCATACTTATTGCGTGTAACTTATCATATCATGTCAACACATACATAGGGACTTAAGGGTAAGATAACTTATTGGGCTTTTATTAGCTCACGGTGCAATTTCCTTTTACCCCTGGTATTTTATAATCAGAAAATGATGAAAATGGAGCAATAGTTGAGTATGACGGTGAAGAACCAAAGAAACAGATCAACGTTGACATCGACATGGAAGAAAAGCATATAACACCCCGATTTTCGGACACATTAATAAAAGGATAAAGTAAATAAAACTCGAATATTTTATTTTAAAAAAGTAGAGTTTAATACAAATAATCATTTCTCAACACAATACATAAGCTCGAAAATAAAGTTGGTTGTCAAAAAGTACATCAAAAAGACTTTTCAAAAGAAGCCAGAGAAACTGTAAGGCTAACTAGTTGAATTAAGGCTCGATTGCGTCGTTTTCTGCGAAGGTATCCTCCTAGATCGGGTATTTAGGTTCCGCTCTGTCTTCATTCATACCTGGCATGAAACGCCAAGGGTAAAAACAAAGATGCACCATGAATTTTGATACTCAGTAAGAAAATTCTACCCTTTAAATTTTCTTTTTAATGTTTGGAATAATGTGATGTATAATGATAATTAATGAACAATTAATCTCAAAACAATAACATATAAGTACTGAAATAAGGTATCAAATGTGAAGTCCTATCTAGTCAATGACATCACCATATCAGAGTTCTCAATTCCACCAACTCGAGTATGACCACGTCATATCACATTATATCATTTAATCTCAATATGGTGTTCTTATCAGATAACGTTTATGACCTCTTTGCTAACTGTGCTTCCCAACCATCGTGATCCCGAACGTCATGCTCCCCATTGATATGTTCAGCCTAAGCATTACATACTCTCTTACCATGCCAACAACAAGACACGCCTAAAACACTTGACAACACTAGACTAAAGAAAAAGACATGCTAAATTCATATGTAATAAAGCATGAACATAACTTGGCTAAAATGCATGACACGACTAATGCACAACTTGGGTCATCACACCTCTGACTTAGTCAAAGTTTGACTCAAGTCATATCACGTTCAACACAACTAGAGATATTCTCACAAGGAATATAACAAATTCATCATTCACAACTTCCTCTAGTTTTCAGAGTCGAGCACCCACGGGATGCCCAACATTCTAAAATCACAAGTCTGTATCTATCAATCAAAATAAGTCATGCTTTTCATGGTGATCATGCCATTGGTTGTCACAACGTAGGCATATATTATCATAGCAAATTAAGATAGCAAGATATATTCATGGAAACATTCTAACATGGTAAGATGGCATGGCATAATATAATGTAACTAGTTCGAAGCATGAAATTGAAATAACTATCTAAGTATGGTTTAGTGCATTAGCACGGGTTAAGGTTTAGTGGTCTTAGCGTCATAAGCATTGGAATGTTTAGAGGTTTGCTAGTTGGTTTGGAACTAATCATCCGGTTTAACATGCTAAGTTTATCCCGTTGAACCTTATAGTCCTAAGACAATTTGGCTTCCAAAGGTGAGAGTTATCAGGATGGAGTATCTAGGTTCATCCGGTTAGATTTGGTGTGAACAAGGTAAAAGAAGTGGTCACAGGGTAGGGGTAATCCGAATGGATGATTTTTAAGTCATCCGGTTGGATTTCGTCTTCCTCGAATTTTAGCTTATAGTATCGCAAGATTAAAGCATCGATTCAACTCCAAAGATTCCATAATTTTACGAGGACATAGTTCAATATGTTGGTAATACTTCTTATAAAGGGCTCAAGACTTTGAGGTGTCTTTATGTTGGTCAAAATATGCCGATAACGTATTTGGTCAAAATCTATCATAGTTTACTAAAACATCGATATATGGAGTTCTACAAGTTCACATGAGTTGGTTCAAATTTGAGATGTAAGATAACATATTGATCTCTCATCTTACCAAATTTGAGGTGATTCCAAGTCTCGTAGCATTCGCACGATTGTTTTGAAGTTCGGGTTCAAAATCTGTCTAAAACAGAACATGCCATTTACAAAGGTAGAGTTCATCCGGATGGATGAAAAGCTCAGCTGGATGGAGAAAAAGTTCATGTGGATGGATTTCATATACCAGAGAATGTCATTTAGGCAGAGGGGAACTTCATCTAGATGTAGGAAAAGTTCATCTGGATGAACTATGAAAAGTTCAATGTTCTTGAAGGCAGAGAAGACATTCATCTGGATGGATCTCAATGTCATCTGGATGGAGGTTGTCTTCTAGCTTGAGGTGTTTACTTCATTGATGAAAAACTAAGCTTTCCAACTTGCTCTCTAAACATTAAAATTGAGAAGAAAGAATAGGAGAACTTACTTTTAGGATGAGAATGAATTGGATCTATTGAAAATGGAAATGAACTTTGGCTTGCGAAAACGTCAACTGGGTTTCCCTTTGGTTCTTCCTCCTCCTCCTCCTCCTTCTTCTTCTTTTACTTATGTCTCTCACTCTCTCACTCAATCTCAAAAGTTTGAGCAAAGATGGTGAATGAAGAACGAGAAGAGACTTGCTACTTTTGGGCAAGGAACGAAAACTCATCCAACAGTTTAAGAGTAATCAAGAAGTGAATGGAAGAGAGGAGATGGAGTGACGAGAGGTTTTAGTCTACCTTGGATTTGATCTCCATGGTAGGTTGATCTAATGTTAGTTGTGGTCTAGGGAAAGAGGGAGCAGAGGTAAGGAGTGTAGAAGACGAAGTCATAGTGTTTAAAGGAGGGGACAAGGATGAGAAGTACACGTGGGGGGAAACTTTGCTGAGGAAAGTCATCTAGTTGAATCTCAATTCATCTGGATGGGAAAAAAGGATACATCTAAATACTAATATGCAAAGTTACAAACCACGTCTCAAATCTTAATCCATGCAGCGAATAAATTTAGCGATTCATACGAAACAAGGGTCAAAATACGGAAAGTCAATTATTATAGATTAATTTAAAATGGGTCCTTACAACTTATTCCCCTTAAATAATTTCGTCCTCAAAATTACAAGTTGTCGTTATCGAAAAGGTGAGGGTGGTTGGCTCGTGTGACATATTCTCTCTCCCAAGTTGATTCTTCAATGTTGCGATGGTACCATAGTACTCTCACAAGACGGATGGTCTTTGCTCGCAGGGTCTTCTCTTCATAGTCAAGGATATGTATAGGCTGCTCTTCATACGTGGTATCTTCGTCGATGGTGACTTATTCCCAATTGAGAATATGGGTCGGGTGTGCCATGTATTTTGGAGCATAAATACATGGACCACATTGTTTACTCGGTCAATCTGAGGTGGAAGTGCTAAACGATAGACAACTTCTTTGACGTGTTGTAAGATTTTGAACAGTTCAATGTAGCGTGGTGATAGCTTCTTTTTTTTTCCAAATTTGATGATTCTGCGATGAGGTGATATCTTCTAGAACACATGATCTCCAACATTGAAAGTCAATGGTCTATTCCTTTTTGTCTGTGTAGCTCTTCTGTCTACTTTGTGCTATCAAGAGTCATTGTCGGTTGACTTCGACTTTCTCAGTGGTCTCTTGCACAAGGTCTAGTCCAAAAAAGCTAGTTTCTCCTACTTTCGTCAAACATATAGGTGATTGACATGGGCATCCATAGAGTGCTTCGTACGAGGCCATTTTGATACTCGCCTAGTAACTGTTGTTGTACCCAAATTCTACCAAAGGTAAATGTCTTTCTCAATTTTCACGAAAATCTAAAACACATGCTCTGAGCATATCCTCCAAAGTTTGAATAGCCCTCTCTGATTTTTCATCAATTTGTGGGTGAAAGGTAGTATTCATTCGAAGATCTATTCCTAATGTTTTTTGTAGGCTTTGCCAAAAAGTTGACATGAATGTCGGGTCTCTATCTGACATAATGCATACTGGTGCTCTATGAAGTTTAATGATCTCCTTGATATATAGTTGGCTGTAAAAATCCATCGTGCCTGTAGCTTGATCGGTAGAAAATGTGATTAACTAGTCAAACGGTCCACGACGAACCAGATGGCATCATGTTTCTAGATTGACTTAGGTAGTCCTATCACAAAATCCATAGCAATATGCTCCTATTTCTTTCCCAGTATCGGTAAAGGCTGTAAGGTTCCTCCTAGCTTCTGGTGTTCTGCCTTGAGTTGCTAACATATGAGGCAAGTAGCTACGTACTTGGCCATGTCCTTCTTCAGTCCGCTCCACCAGTATGTTCTTCTTAAATCCTTGTACATTTTGTTACCTCTGGGGTGGATGGAAAAATTTGACTTGTGAAACTCTTTTAGTATTGACTCTCTGAGGTCTTGAAGTCCGGGACAAAGATCCTACCAAGATATCTCTATCCTTGATCTGTTCCAATTGTCCATCTTACTGATGCATTTCCCTTTGCTAGTTGACTTCTAACAAGGTCTAACTCTGAGTCAAACGTTTGTACCTTCAGAATTTCTTCACGAAGTGTTGACATAGCTGTCAGTGCACAGAGGTAGGCTGCTTCTTAATTCTCGCTTTGTCGTAGTCCATATTCCTGTATTTGTTCAAGCATCTTCCATTCTTTGACTACAAGGTTAGCAACATGTCCTCGGGACTTGCGACTAAGCGCGTTAGCTACTACATTAGCATTTCCCGGGTTATAGGACAGGGTGAAGTTGTAATCCTCAAGATACTCCATCCATCGCCGTTGTCTCATATTCAGATCCTTCTGAGTGAATATGTACTTGACACTCTTGTGATCCGTGAAGACTTCGAACTTCTCACCGTAGAGGTAATGACCCTAAATCTTAAGCGCGTGAACTACTACGACAAGTTCTAAGTCATGAGTCGGATAATTCTGCTCATGCGGTTTCAACTAGCATGATCCATAGGTTATGACTTTCGCATCTTGCATAACTACAAAGTCCAATCCTTCTTTCGATGCGTCACAATAGACGACATATCTAATGTTTCACTCTGGAATGGTGAGAATTGGGGCATTGGACAATCTATTCTTCAGCTCTTGGAAAGATTTCTCACATGCATCTTTCCAATCGAACTTGTTTCCTTTCTGGGTCAATCGAGTGTCGAGAAATCCAAGATGAATCGTCTATAATAACTGGCTAGTTCGAGAAAGCTGTGAATCTCAAACACTAATGTCAGTCGCTTCCAATCCTTGATGGTTTCTATCTTGCTATCATCGACTGTAATTTCTTTCTCTAACACCACGTGGTCTATGAACTTGACTTCCTTCATCCAAAATTCACACTTGTTGGCCTTGGCGTAAAGTTGATTATCTCGTAAAATCTAGAGTGCGGTCCTCAGATGCTGCTCATGTAGTTCCTTGGTTTCTAAGTAAATCAATATGTCGTCAATGAACACTACCACAAATTGGTCTAAGTATATAGTAAAATTTTTGTTCATGAGGCACATGAATACTGTTGGGGCATTGGTTTATCCGAAAGGCATCACTACAAACTTGTAGTGGCCGTACCTTATTTGGAAAGCTGTCTTCTGTATGTCTGAATTCCTAACTCTTAATTGATGATACCCAGATCATAGATCGATCTTGGAGAAACAAGTTACTCCTCTCAGTTGATCAAATAGATCATCAATTCGAGGAAGTGGATATCTATTCTTGCATGTGACTCAGTTGAGTTGTCTGTAGTTGATACAGAGTCTGAGCGTCCCTTCTTTCTTCCTCACAAGAATTGTCGGAGCTCCCCTTGGTGAACTGCTCGGTCAAATGAAACTTTTCTCCCAAAGTTCTTCAAGTTGTATCTTCAACTCCTTAAGTTCAGCTGGTGCCATTTTGAAAGGTACCATAGATATCGTTGTAGTCCCTAGTAAAAGCTCGATGGTGAAGTCCAATTCTCTGATCGGTGGTAATCCCGGTAGCTCCTCATAAAATATATTAGCATACTCAAACTATGTGTGGTAATCCCAACTCCATTTGATCTTCTTCTCCCAATGTAAAGCTAGCTAACCACTCGATTAGGTTGTCATGCCATCGTGATCGAGTCTTCAATAGTGACGAAGGCTCCTCCCTACCCCTCTTAAATTTTAAGCAAGTTCCATCTAAGGAGTAGGCCGTCATGGTCTTTTGGTGACAGTCTGTAGCAGTTCAGTGAGTGGACAACCAGCCCATGCCTAGGATAACATCAAAATCGGCCATATTTATTACTCAAAGGTCACAAGTCAAGCGCAATCTTGAGACCTTTATCTCACAGTTCTTACAGACTAGGCCCACTGAAACTAATCATCCCAAAGGTAACATTGTTAGGGTTTTATACTAAAAGTCATGACTTTATGTAATAGATTAATTTTTGTTTGAATTATTTAAACAATTGTTTTCTTTCTTAATAAGAATCTTTATGGGTAATGTTTACATTGTATCATATCATATTATGCATATGTGTCTCTTATTCTACATAGTAGATAATTTGGTGTGTAGAGTTTGACTTATATACAGAGGATCACTTTATCGCTTCTCGTAGAATATAAGTTTTTAGTTTATAGTCTTAGGTAGAATTGGACACACCACCAATAGAACTGTAGCATAGTATTTCAGTAGATCTATCTTGACTACGAAAAATGGTATAATTTTAACTCACTGTATTAGTACACTTTGTGTGTATTGAACAGGATAATTTTGAGGTAATTGTATTTATACTGACAATATAATACAATTTACACATCATGGTTATTATGTATGCTTGTACTCTTAATCCAAAGATAATTAATTGATGTGTACATTTAATGTTGTTGATTTTGATTCATTATAGAGTGAAGCCTTGTGGGCCAATAGTCTCGATGAGTTAGGTCACAATATTAAATGTACGACAACTGTTATTTATTAACGGAATCCACGTCTCTTTATAGGGATTAATGATATCATCTTGAGAAAATTTATAAATTTCGATTATGTCAAACCCTGTAGGTGAATATTAGTATCCGATATAACGAATAAGTTAAGTGGAATATCTCAAAAAAAATTATAGATGTTGATTAAAAATAAATTGTTAATAATTTATTTTAATCAACGGGTATCTGTAATCTCAATGCGGGGAGATAAACAAGTATTTAATAATATGGAGTTCGAAATATAATTTTGAAATATGGGAGGAAGATGCAATTATAATTCTATAATGGTATGAATTGTAATTTATATAATTCGGAATTAATCCGGGTTGGATTAGGAATCCTAAATTATATAGGAAGCCCAGCTCATACTTTTTCTAGTGGTTCATATCGTTGCCTATGTATATACCGCTATGCCTTCTAGGTTAGGAACAACTGAATATTCGAAATATTGAGAGACTCTGTGACGGCAAAAAGATCATAATTTTGAGCCCACACTCAGTTCGTGATCAAGGTGTAATAGGATTACGGTAGAATATCTCAACGTCAGTTAAGTAAGATCATTTCAGTCGTGTTCAAAGTACGATCATGATCAAACTGCGAAGAGAGACGAGATCAAACTAGACAGATCTTAAAGGTATGAAGCCTAATTCTGCTTAGTAGGGTTTCATAATTTTTTGTTGTATAAACTGTACGCGTTCATCACTAGGTCTTGGGAATCGATCCCTAACAGACATGACGCTCAGAGGAATTCCTATTTGTTTTGGTACAAGTTCTGAAGTACTGACGCATGCAGTCGATATAAATGAATGCGAAAAACCCGTATCAAATAAAACTGTAATGCATGAGTTAAATAGTACTAGTGTACCTTGTATGACGAAAGGATGATACATCTCTTCTTCTGTCACCTCTACTTCGCCTTCTTCTTGAAGAGCAAAGATTCTCCCTCCATTCTTCAGCTTGGACCCAGGTGGTCCTCTATTCTACCCGGCCTAGTAGTTTTGACCAGGCCTTTGCTGATTCCCAAAGTTGTTGCGAGTTTGCCGATTTCCTAACTGTTGTCGCTAATGTTGTTGTTTCCCTATTGGTGCATTCCCTAATCTTTGTTGATTGGCCCCCGTGACATTGTACGAACATTGACTGCGAATATGTCACTCTTTATCACGCCTAAAGCGAGTGACTAGGTTTTCCTTGATTTGACTGTGGGGTGTGGAGTATAGAACACTCCTCTATGGGTTCTGTTGTACTAGAGGTTGAGGGTTGCTGTTGTTATAATGGTTACTGTTATTGTCATTGTTGTTGTAGCTATTGCAATTGGTGGTGTTGTTGCTATAGAGCCTATGATAGTTGTTCTCCATCTAGGTCCGTACTAGCCCACTTGGCTGTTGTCTATTTCTGTTATTGTCAAAGATTCTTCTGGCGTCTGAGGTTTCCTGCGCCATCAGAAGAGCTTGTCCTACTACTCCAATGTAGGTTTGTTCCTTCAGAGACATCACGTTTCTTCGAATATGGGTGCTAAATCCTCATTCAAACTTTTGAGCCCTCGAAACATCAGTTGATATTAGCTCAGGTGCATGTTGGGAAAGTTCCTCGAATCTGGCTATGTACTGGGCCATGGTCCTGGTTTCTTGCTTCAGCTTCATGAATTTCAAAACTACGGTCAGCTTCCCTGGGGTGGGAAAGTATTTGGCCAAAAAGAGGTTCTCAAACTCTGTCCATAGCATAATGTCTTCTTCGTGTGTGGTCTTCACTACATCCTACCAATAATCTTCTTTGCCCTGCATTTGATAGTTGGAGAGTGCAACTTGACCTCTGTTGTCTAGCATGTGCATAATTGTCAGGAGCTTCTTAATCTGTTT
>JABCMJ010027675.1:0-13041 GCA_014822125.1 Arbutus unedo | reverse complement strand
TTTTTCTCCAAAACGCCTTATTCTGCGGTAGATTCACAAAAAAGCATTAAACCGCACAAAAATAGCATAAACGTGCTATAAGTAGCAAAACATGGAACTAAGGGGCGACAATTATGCAAAACATGGTATGAATCGGCACTCTAACATACAAAACTACGTGCCGATCAACCATAGAGTACAATTTTTTTTTTTTAGTATTTTGTTTTTAGCGAGTTGTTGTATTTATTGTTGACATATACTCTAGGATATGGCCTAGTATGGAAGGTTATTGTCTTGTGTGATATTGTACACTCCAAGTTTCTTTATTATAAGAGGTTTGTTTTAAAGTTTGTCTTTTAATTCTTAGTCGCATGATTTGATATTAGAGGTGTTGCTACGTCACATTCTTGGGTAGTTCTATTATATCATCGGTATTGGGGTGTGACATTTGTAAACTATTTTATGATTTTGTCAATAAATTTATTGAGTTACTCCTAACAACAACTAACACTGTGTTAAAATTAGGCAACAAAATAATAAATAAATAAAGATATTTCGTAAACTTAACTTATAAAAAGAATAAGAAATTGTCAATCAAATAAATGTTGTAAGGGACAAAAAAAAATTGGATTTTAAGTATACAATAATAGTGCACGCACTTAGGACTTTTTTGGTCTATTCTTGTAGAATTTTTTAATTTAATTTTGTGTTAATTTGCGATCTTTAATGAACTATCTTATAAAAAAATTCAAGTATGTTTATTTTTCTTTCATGCCAATTAACTTAATTAATTATTTTTTATTTAAAAAAATTATATTTGTTATTTTTGCGTCATTTTTTTAGTGATTATTTATTCGTCTCAACGAAAAGAATCTAAAAAGTATAAAATTATATTCAAAAATCTAAAAAGTTCACTAAAGACGCAAATAAGTCAACACAGATGCTGTTTTGGGCTTATTTTTTGTTTTTTTTAAATTTTTTTTAGTTTTTGAACATAATTTGATAATTTTTTGAAATATCTTGTCTAGACGAACTAACAACCATAAAAATTGATACAAAATAAAAAATTGTAAAATTCTTTTTACTAAAGAATAAAAAAATAATAAACTAATAAGTCAATAATTATCACTGTCTAAATAGACCGGAGAGAAAAACTAGAGTGAGAGGGACGTAAATTAGATATTTGATGGGATAGCAGGAGAGAGAAAATGATTTAAAATGTGAATGGGATCCTGTCTGTGCATGATTTGTGCCATAAGTCCATATCCATTGCAAAATTCAGAAAATGCCTGTGAATAATTCTAGAAGTTACATCTTCCAGCACAGCTCAACAAAGTGCAGCCGACGTGGATCCTCACAGTAGCTACTCTCTGCGCATATGATATATTGTGTACTCGCTGATTAGCGCGGACAGCGTGTCTAAGTGGCTAAATAATGTAATTTTTGGAACATGTGTTACCAATAAAAGGCGAGTACAACGCGAATAAGAAAAGGAGGCCGTAGCCGTCAAGATACGGTACGATAATCCGTTGTTTTCCCCAAAGTTACTGAGGGAATTGACGTGGACGGCACAGATTAGAGATAACTTAAAGCAATAAACAGACCCTAATTTTTTAAATTCATTTCACTAAGATTAATGATTAAAAATCTTAACACAAATTGATAAAAATAATAAAAAAGATAGTGACATTAATACTGCTTAATTTAAGTCAAATAAGACCTATTATCTTATTTTCAGGTGTAATTCATCAAGTTTAATTCTTATGGCATTTGGTACATCCAATGGATAATACGTTCTCTTTAACTATATAAAATACGAATAAATTATTAATTGTCTATGTTTTGATTTGTCCCGTGCATATAATGAATTTTGTTGCTAGTTTATGTGTGTGTCTCAAGTAGATCTATTTTTCCGTCCACTAGTGATGTGTTCAATTTGAATCAGAGTAAATTTTCAAATGAACGTCCTCGTAAAAATTAATAAAACCCGTGAAATTTCAAACTTAGAATAGAGAAAAAAAATTCTTAAATATCAAGTATTAACCACTAAACCAAATCATACGGGTTTAAAAACTTTACACCATTGAACCTGCCAAGAAGTTTTCCATTAATTTTGTTAAATTGAAAATTTCCTTTTATATTTGTTCTAGGTTTGAACACATACACAAGGACACTGGACATCATTGTTGACACTGTTACATGTACATTTATGTTCCAAATTGTCCAAAATTATAGGTACACTGCATGTGAAAATTTGTCCCTCCACCATTTTCAAAGGTCTGACCTTGCAAAAACCATTTTCACTCATAAGTAGCATTATTATTTTTGATGAGCTTGGTTTGAGCTCTGGACCGACCAACAGCTAATATGCTCTTCAGATCAATTAGAGCCTGGCGAGGTGAAGGAACATCGTCCAGCTTGCCGAGTGCGTTACCGGTCGGCAAGCCTCTATCCTAGTCGACCAATCTCTGCTCGGATACATATGTGGTATCTCGGCCACCCAGAGAGAGTAGGCGCCCCTGATTGCTCGGGTGATTCTGAAAACTGCGCTCAGCCGCGCTCAGAATCACTGTGGCATTCTTTCCAAGATGGAATGCAGGCACCGTTGGTGACGAGATGTCCAACCCGAATTGGTCTTTCCCTCAAGGCATTAAAATACATCTCTGCCCATGAGATTAAGTACATTTTCATCTTCACCATTAGTACACACTCGTTTATGCTATCTACGCATATTCTAACTTGATTGTTGGAAAATCCTTAGCAATACACTCTCTAAACAGAACGTGAAAGTCGTTTTACATCAGATGATGTTCCCGTATCTCTACTCTCGACTTTGATTATATTTCTAAAAAAGTATGCTCTCGGCCATTCCACATCACCTCCGATCACCGAAATTGTGTGCAGGAACCAAAAGCAGAAGCTCGGATCGGGTTACTATTTTCCAACATCATTAGTTTCAAAAACTCTAAATAACATTAAATATGAACAAAAGCGTTTTATCGCTCTACAACATCGTAATGCAAGAATACACTATAGCATTGTCCAATCAGCATAGCAAGGTTAAAGTTCAAGAAAAAGGATTGTATGTAGACACCATAAAAGAGACAGAAATCACTAATTCCTTTGTACCCGATTCATCAAATTGTATAAAATAGATTGGCATCTCAATGTGCACTCAGAAAACAGAGAAATGTCAAACCCTGCCATTAAACGTGGTGCATCTATTCAATCTTCAGTAGTCTGATCTTGAGAATTAACAACTCTTGTGACAAGTTTTACCACTTGAACTACTCCGATGCTTTCGACACAAATTTTCAGTCGGACATTTTTTTCGATAGACAGATTTTGAATGCACACTCCTTCATAAATACGTCCCAAGTCGTATTATGCGTAAGAGTTTTACATGCATCGTATGAAGTCCCTGTGCATTGAGCATTATAAACACATATGTATCTGAATCATCGTCCGGACATCTGCTCCTTCAAATAATATCATAAAAAATCCAGCAAGTAAACTGCCCTCGCGTGCTTATATATATGTATACAAGTTAGCATTCCAAATCGTAATATAGCATATTACTCATAGATACAATTATACAAAGATAATATATATATACAGTCCCCTTCTAATAAGGGATTAATTCTCTCCCTCTCTCTCTATATATAGACGTGTATATATAATCATGGTTGTGCTTCTCTCAGCTATTCACGGACGCCAATGAGAACTTTGATAGGGAAGAACTTATGCCTTCAATGCAGCCTAAAGTTCGTATCCAGGGAACTTTGAGTTTTCGGGTGCAAGCAAGTCGAACCACAGGCAAGCAGTTCCAGCCAGTCCTTGGAAAAGAGAGTAGTTAAGTTCAGCTCCCCGGGAATGTAGCTTCCTTGCATTATGATACAAGAAGCTTGCGAACGCCTTTGTTCTCTCTATGTAAACGACATCTCCCGTTAGGCGATAGAGGGAAAGAAAAGCATAGGCATTTCCAGCCACGCCATCAGCAAGTCCTACCTTCTTCACCAACCCGCTTTTCCAAACTACCTCTCCAGCTTCAATAGCAGCATCACGAAATTCCCTGTCGGTAGCAAATACCTGCGAAAGAATTTGATGCAATGATCAACACTATAAAATAGAACATGATAGAATTTTTGAAGCCCTCTTGGGATGGATGCCAATATGCCATACTTTCCACTATTACCTTTGAAAACTGGAAAGAACAGAACTTCCCAGAGAATTCATTAGAGGGAACTTCCAATACAAATTCTTTGTTCTTAGTTGTTCTTAATTTTGAAATCAATCCCGGGTATACGTAGTGGTTCCATTTTCAAGTCTCCGAAAATATGAACTCTCCTCTCTGTTGTGGAGCAATTCGTTTTCTTACCACGGATCCATTTCTAAAGGGTTGGCATCTAGCCCTTATTCCGTAAGAAAGCTGAATAAATTGTAAACTAACCTGTGATGCCTTGCACAAGGTGATGGCCATGCCAGTAGCTCCATGAGACCATTCTACCAGCTTGTCCCTCTGGTTCCCTTCACACGATTGGTAATTTCCACTACGAGGGAACCTGTTACTCATCATGTACCGTAATGTCCCCTTCACATCCTCTGCATCCTCTTGGGAGAGTGGAAGATGAAGCAAAACATTTAATATACCAGCAAGCCCATGGGCTGCACCCCAATACCTTGTCCCGTGCCATCTATACATCAGTGGGCTAGCTGTGTTGTCAGATGCTCCAGCTCTGCCTCCTGCCAAAACTGCTTCAACAATTGGAACAAGAAGCTCATTATGAATCGTCTCCTGTCCGAGGTGCTTGTTTATGAACAAAGCAGCCCACAAAAACCCAGCTCGCCCGTAAAGAAGATCGTATGACATTCCGAAACCTCCTTCCTGTGGGCCAACAGGAAGGGCTCGCTCTTGTGCAACCTAGCCATGTTCAATTAGATTAGACAATTTTTGTTCATTAAGAAACAAGTATAATATGAACAAATTTATTACGATTCAGCACCCCCGTGATTCTGCCTCAACAAATTTACAAGCTAGCTAAAATGGGAAATAGAAAAACCTTTGAAGAACAGGTTTCTTGCAGCACTAGACGACAATGGGAGTCATGCAAAATCAACAAACCTAATTTATGGCAACGTTTGCATCTGATCTTTGTTCCCCTTCCTATTCAGTCCCAACTTTACCTCACATGCAGATACAGTAAAAATATCGCAAGATTAAACATGGTACTAATCTTACAACTTTGCTACGAATAGGAAGGACGATGTGCAAAAACATTTTTTGTTAAGAAATGATTACTAGCATGCCTTGGTATATGATCACATCACGACGTGAGCCCCATGGCTAAAGCAATGATTAGGTAATGACACTCATGCTTCAGTATATCTTTCCGTGAAGGCCTAAAGTTGAACATGTAATTAACTCCTGCAATCATCCTGGATGATAGCAGAATTTCTACTATCCAACAACTTGTCCATTACATCAGCCTTGTAAAAGTCTAGATGGCGGCAGAAATATACAGAAAATGATTGATCAACGCATTGGTTCAGTTTTGCCACTACCCACCTTCTTCGACATCCTTAAATTTCACAGACTTCTAATGCCATATCTAGATTATCTTTAATTAGCCAACTTATAATATCTTATCCATATATTACTACCAAAGTAGTGGAGATTAGCTCAAGATTCCACAAGACTTCTCAAGTGTATTCCCCCCTAGACTAGGACGGCCAGAATATAATGTTTGGGACAAGATTGATAAGGCAATGGATAGATTCTCCTGTTAAGTCAAGAAGGAACCTTTTTCACGAAGTGGGCAAACTGAGCATATAACACTACACATGGTAGCAACATAGTTGACAATCACACAGGATGTTGAAGGAGAAAATGATTACACAATTCTATGACAGAGAACCAAATTATGGACCAGAAGATATTCAAGAAACGACAAGAACAGCTGATGTATGACACATCCACAAGGACCGCAAAAAATAAAAGACAAGCCTAAACTTGGCCCCACACTTTAGTCAATAGGAAAAATCGACGTTAGCAGCCCTTGCTTGGATTTCAACCAAATTTACAGGCCATCCAAAGGGTACGGGCGAATCACCATCTTTGATTTACAGAAAGTCCTTTATAAGAGTAGTTTTTTCTGGTGAATATATTCGAGAGATATTTGTGCCCACCCTTAGATTCTTTTCAAAAATTTCGCATCAACCCAAAACGTCTATTTTTCAAAAGATATTTGTTGTATATACGTTCATGACCCCAAAAATCGTAACCGCTTCTGCCTTGGCCGTCTGATAGATGCATTTGGATATTTTTAATGCAGAAATGGCAAAAAAGACACTGCCTTATCGGATCCTTGTTTCATTACTTAAAAATAAGGGAAAAAAGAATGCAATCCTAGCTCAACATGACAACGAATTGATATTCGTGTACCTCATTAAATAGATCCAGAAACAAGTCACATTGATGATGGTTCCCCCTGATTTTTGCAACTACAGCGCCAAGTGCATAGGCTCCTCCCCTTCCGCACAAAAATGTCACATGCCTGTCATGCCAATATTATCAGAAAACAAACAAAAATTTCACATGCCTGTCATCCCAATAGTACCAGAAAACAATCTTCCAGTTTCATACAAGACCAACTACATAGATCTTTGTAACAGTCAGCTCCTTTCTGAGTTGGTCTTTGTGAACTTTTTCCCCTTCCTTGCCAAAAGGTTTTAATTTTCAAGCGCATGACAGACTATCTAATTTAAATTCCACAAAAGACCAAAAAAAGAACTGATTTTGTAGTCTTCTTCAATAAATCAGCTTAATTTGTTCCAACACAACTCTCTGCAAATCATCTTACCAAGTAAATTGCAGCGAAAAATCATAGGCATCTATTTGCACATATAGTAATGTCATTATTAAATATTCCTCAAAAGATATTTCGCAGGAAATCACAACATGTACAGGTATCATCTTCAAACAAATGAACAATGGAAACAATTTGCACATACATATGGATCTCTGTACAAATCAAATATTTCAATCTCAGTGCAACTGCTTCTAATATTCAAAATCAGGGTGATCCACGTAAGAGTAAAGATGAATGATCTTGCACATTTGTACGACTTACGTAAGGCTTTAAAACCTAGGAAAATTGCGTAATCACCACGTGTACAGTATCATCTTCAATCAAATGAACAATGCAAACAATTTACGTAAATATATAGATCTAATTATTTGAATCTCACTGCAATTGCGTCTAATATTCAAAATCAGGGAGGTCCACAGAAGAGTAAAGATGAATGATCTTGCATGTTTATATATAGATCTCTGCACATATCAAATATTAATTATTTGAATCTCACTGCAACTGCGCCTAATATTCAAAATCAGGGTGGTCCACAGAAGTGTAAAGGTGAATGATCTTGCACATTTATACGACTTACGTAAGGCTTTAAAACCTAGGAAAATTATCCTCACAAGCCCCAAATTATTCGGCAATCACCATTGAATTTCACACAACTAGTAAAATCTTACAATCTAGGAAAGAATATCAGCATTATTCGTGCAGTGTAGCTCACATTTCCAGCAACCAAACATCAGATTTTCATTCAACTGATCTCATGAAGATATACAGCCCTACAAAAATATAAATCGTAACCATTCAAGTTAAATTAAGTTCATAAATCACACTTTCATACCTGGTGGAGGCACGAGCGACAGAAGCACAGGCGTCGACGATCTCGGCGCACAATAGCAGGTCCCGGTGACTACCGGTAGCCTCATACGACCGAAAGCAGGTGAAAGCTGTCCCCAACAAACCAGTGTAGACGGTTGGGTCAGCAATATTATTGCGTCGTCCTTCAAACAGTCCCTCCCACGTCACTTGTACCACCTAATATTCACAAGTCACAACAACTTCAGTTTAACATTTTCCTACTCGGCCTAAACGGCTAACGCCATGGAGCTTGAGCTCGTACATACCTGGTCCTTGAGCGAGATGGCCGCTCTGAGAAAGGTCTCGACCGGAAGTGAGAGACTCGTAACCGTAAGATCTGGAATTTGATGCAAATCGAACCGCTCGTTTCCCTCCTCGTGACCGTTGCTTTCCTGCGAAGCAAACCCCACCACAGATGACATCTCTCCTCTGTGAATTGTAGACGATGAATTGTCTGCTTCGGTTGTAGGGCAACCGTGAGTTTTGTAGTAATTTTATACCGGTGGGAGTAGTGAGAAGAGAGAGAGAGAGAGAGAGAGCGCGACACGGTGTTAGGTTTCACACGTGCCACGTTAACCATGAAAATCACAATATTCTCGTGCTTGTTACGCTAATGAAATAAAAAATTCTACGAGCATAACAAATTTGCACAATACAATACATAACATAGTAAAATTATATCGTTTCATTAAGAAAAAAATAAACAAAATTACATCATTTTTTTTCTTAATGAAACGACGTAATTTTGCCATATTATATATTGTATTGTATAAATTTATTGTGTTTATAGCATTATTGTAAAATCAATATAAATTGTGGGCGCCGGTTTAAATCAATATAAATTGTGGGCGCGGGTTTAAATCAATTATAAATTTGTGGGCCCGGGTCACGATATTATCAGATATTCAGATAGATTTCACGATAGGGAAGAAGCTAACAACCGCCCGATAGCAAAACAGAGGCTCACTGTTTCAATAGTGATACACACATCACTTTTGATTGGGTCAAAAACAAATATGGTTTTTTCTCAATACAAAATGATGTAGTTTTGAGTGATGTGCAAAAATGATGTGTAAGAGTGATCTGTGTGTATCATTTTTGCTCACTGTTTTGTGCTGCCCACCGTTTGGGCCACTAATCCAGATATTTCTCTACTTTCTTCTTGCGTTACAAGTCCATTAGGTTGGCCGAAAATGAAAGAAAGATTTATTTTTTTTAATTGTTTTATGTTTAATTAGTAAGAAAATTATGAGATCGACGACTCTGACTTTTTCACAATCATTAGTTAATTTTTTCATTCTCTGCTTTAGAGTTGGAAAGCATGATGTAAGTCATAAGTCCAGACAATAAGAAATACGTGTTAATTTTGTTTTTCTTTTTCCTCTACAAATTCTTCCATAAATTCCAATTGAAAATAAATACGCATATATTTGTTTTTTTTAATCTTTTTATGTTCATTTAGTAAGAAAATTACTAAATCAACTTTCCCTGATTTTTCCACAGTGATTAGCTAATTTTTTCATACTCTTTTTCAAGAATCGGAAAGTATGATGTAATTCATAAGTTCAGACAATGAAAAGTACATGTTAATTTTCTTCTCTCTTGATTTTCTTTTTCTTTTTCCTCTGCAAATTCTTCCATAAATCCAAATCGAAAGAAAGCCTAACACAAAAGATCAAATTTAGAAACACAACTTCTATGTACAATTCTAAAAGCATGCACGTACGGTTCAATTATTTTAAAAAATTCTATGTGTGTTTGACAATTCCGATACATCTATAGTAAATCTGTACACAAAAATTTGTGTTGTTGAACTTTTTCTAAAACAAAACTACATAAACAACGTGTGCCAAATATGTGACCCTTTTGAGCAGTGTAGCTTTCTGCAAATATACATAACCAAAATGACATGAGAGCTGCTCACATTGTTACCCAATGGATCAATAGGAGTAGGAGGAGACTTTTGGTTCATCTTTCTATTTCTGCGTGTTCTTTTACATACAAAACCTATATGGATAATAAAAAGTCTAAACAATAGATATACAAATGAAATATGATATTCAAGGGATGGTTCCTTTAAGGGCTAACTCTTTCTCCTTAAAATATCCCCAAACTTAACCAACAATGCTCTCCTTTTTCTCTGTGAATTCCCATCACTTTCCCCATCATCCAAATGAGACCCTTTTAGACTATCCATAATATCTTTTGAACTTAACATTTTATCACCTTTGAGTGTTTCAGATTTTACTGGATTCTCATGCACAACCTTCTCATTTCTCTCTTCGTGGATTTTCAACTCGCTAAGATCGAAACTCGTAGCTTTGTTTGTATTCTTTCCACTTTCAAGTTCCTTAAGAATCGATTTCCTAGACTTTAACATCATCCCTCCTTCTTGGTTCTTCTCATCGGTCTTCGGGTGGTCCTTCACTAAAAGCAACCATTTCAACTCCTTGATGCTCTCGTTTGCATTGGTCTCGTTAATCTTGAATCGTTCATTCTCACGAGCAAGAAATTCCAAAGCCTCGTCCTTATCCACGTTGGAATCCTTTAGTTGGGAATTCTCAACTCTAGCAATCTCCAAAGCTTCTTTCGCGACATTGGCTTCGGTTATCGCTTGCTTGAGAATATCTCTCAACTTGAGGTTTTCCTCCTTTGATGCCTTAGTCATGTTCTCAGCTGCATTTAGTGACTCAAACAATCTCATGTTCTCTTGTTCTTTGNNATCATTCCACGCCAAGAGCGACTCATCCGCTTCTGATCTAAGTCTCTCGATCGTGTTTTGACACTTTTCGGTTTCTTTCTTTGATTCATCCAATAACTTGATATACCTATCCTCAGTGCTCCTCACCATTGCCTTCAAATGTTCTGCCTCTTGTTTTACATGATCTAGCTCCAATTCAGTGGATATGAGTTTCTCCTTTGCCAAATTGGCTTCCGTCGCGACTTCTTTTAGGGCTAATGCTAGATCATCCATGGCTTTTTTGCTCTCCTCTTCTGCTTCAAAAGCTAAATTTAGTTCACTTTTAAGCAAGTTCACATCTTCAAGCAAGTTCTTTGCTTTCGACGAGGCAACATCCTCACCGTCTTTCGCCAATCGAAGATCGATTTTCATACTTTCAAATGCTCCTTTTGTGGAATCTGAATCCCTGTTGCTGCTATCAAACTTCTCGCGAAGAGAAACAACTTCAAGCTTCGACTCCTCGAGCTCAATCTTGGTTTGCTCAAGGTGTTTGATTTGTGAAACCACTGACTCAAACATATTGGTTTCCGACATTTTTCCTCTCTCCACTTCATCCTCAAGTTCTTGAATCCTTTTCCTACTTTCAGAAAACAATCCCATTGCTCGAGCTTCCGAAGTTTTTGATTTACTCAATTCCTCCTTCAACTTATCAAACAACACATCTGTCTCTGATAATTGCTTCATCTCTTTCGTGTTCGATTCTTTTTTCGAGTTTGATAGTTTCTCGGCCACTTTCCAACTAGAAAAATCGTTGCTGAGCTTCATATTGGCCTCCTGAGCCACCATTTTCATATCTCTGAGCTCATTCAGTACTCGATCTCTTTCTTTGTGAGCCAAACCCAATTGCTCCTTTGTCATCTTCAGCTCCTCCTCAATCTGACCCGTTTTTTGCTGCATCCTCAAAGGTCAATCAACCTGTTCCCACATCAAGTTACAGAAAACCCATCATCAATTTCAACCCAAAGATTTATAGAAAAGTTCAGAAAGTTCGAATTTCAGAAAACAACTTTCATTAATCATTAAAATTGAAATTACAAACAAAAAAAATAGATTTGACGTCTCACAATTTCGTAAAACAGATTGATCGTCTACCCGTAGGTATTGGAGGTTACACCGACATTTGTTTCACACGGTGAATCTGCTCACTCAATCGATGAACTACCAAACACCAACTGTCTCTAACCGAATTCACGTGTATCCCTCTCTCACTAGAGAACACAAAAATGAAATATACTGTTGTAAACGAATTTCTCCGTGTCCAGAAGCGTGGAAGGGGTACAGAAAGTTTTGAGTTGCAACGATCAAAAGTTGCCCTTTAAACTCCAACCATCAAAAGCCTTCTTGAATGAGACGAATCTTTCAGTTAACTTGTGAGACACTTTGCATCTTGAATTCATTCACAAAATCATTCCGAATTCCAACAATATTTGTCTCAATAAATTCGTGGTTCGCATGACACAAAAAAGTTCATTCCTATGAAACGAAACCCTTCATAAATCCCAGGCAAAAAATTCAATTCAATCCAATCCAATGATATGAAACAAATGCTCTATCAATCTGTTTCTTCGTCAAAGTGCACAAAGCCCATCAACAATCCCTACTTAAAATTCCAAATTCCAAATCGAAGAACTGAAAGAAAAAGTTATATAATTCTGTTTCTGCGTCAACTTGCTCAAAACCCATCAGAAATCCAAACCCCAAACAATTCAATTCAATCTAATACAAAAGCTCCATCAAATCTTTTTCTTAATAAAATTGCACACAACCCACCATCAATTCAAACCCATCGTATCCAATAGTATGAAAGAAGAGTTCATTACATCAAAATGCACAATCATCCCACCCAATCAATTCGGTTCAGCCCAACAATATGAAACAAAAGCTATGTCATCAGTTTGCACAAAACTCATCACCCATCCAACCCCCCAAAAAAGAAAATTCAATCCAACAGTACAATACAAAAACTCTATAAATATGTTCCCACTTCATATTTCACAAAACCCATCATCAATTTCTACCCAAGACTTTCAGTTCTATCCAATAATACGAGATAGATAAAAAAAAGAAAAAAGATAAGAACAAATACAATGATCGAAACAAGTACCTCGGATAATTAGCAACGTCCGAAGGGATTGGGGCTTTTGATGCAGAGACAGAATTGATGCGTGGTTCTTTCTTCCAAAAGAAAGACCCAGATCTACAAACAAACAGGGTAAGAATCACACAAATTCAATGCCCGAAAACGGATGAAAACCACGTTGTTGGATGGTTACATGAATACCCGAAAAGGCACGATCATGAATGATGGGGGGGAAGGGGGGGAGACAGCTTATATGGATACCAAATTTGAGCATACGATAGACAGAGGGGGGGAAGGGGGGGGAGAAAAAGTTCGTTAAATTACCTACAGCCGGGTACGAACAAAGTCCGGAGTTGGCGGGCTTTCCTGCAAAAACTCACACACGGTACCAACGCTCTAAAAAATCTGGCAAATTCTTTTCCACAGTTTCTCTTTCCAAGTACGTGCAAAAAGAATATATTTTTCTATTTGCTAAATATGGGAAATTATATTATCGTCATCTACAAATTAGCAAATCCGAGATA